>JAMKCH010004729.1:0-34954 GCA_023653785.1 Ophioderma brevispina | reverse complement strand
CAGACAAATCAACACTTGCAGTACTCAACCTAACTCACACTTGAGGAGGTTTCGAGAAGGGAGTGATAACCGAGTGGTGGTTCGTTGATCTAGCAAGCACCTTACGACACTGTTAATCACAGTGGAGAAAATAAAGATATTTTTACACATAAAAATAACAACCCCAAACGATACGGACATTAATAAGACTCAAGACACCCAGGTATTGGAGGCAAATTTTTTTGCCGTAATTTTACTCACAAATGTGTCTATTACATGAATCTACTTAATAGACGCGTACCCACTGATATTAAACCACAAAGGTCACAGACCGGTTAAAACAGGGCGCATGCCGTGGAATCACTCCGGCGTGTTGTTTGTTTGTTTTGAACGACATTCCGTCTGCTGAATTATGTCCGCCGCGATATTAATTATAAAATCGTTCGGTTTACCCGTAGGCGCGTTGATTGGCTTAATAATTTTGTGAGGGCTAATGTCTATCCAAGCTTTACACCATGCAAAAATATCAATTTTGAAAACTCTAAGGGCGCGCTTTTTTCAAATGTGCCAGTGTCTCTTTAAATGCCTCCTGTCGGCCTTATCACAGGATTTCTTTATCCAACACCACGGAAAACTTATACATCCTATGCCTAGCAGGAATTGCTCTGCCAGACATCCGTCTGTAATGTACGAGCATGCAATAGCGTAGCTGCCAATTATCTAATGCGAAGCACCCAATGTCCGGACAGAGACCTTCTGCCAACCGCCTTAAAACCGAAGGAGATAGTTTCTTGAAGCAAAGTCCAACCTTTGAAACATCTCTGAGGAGTTAAACAGAGTCGCATTGTGGAAAGAAAGACTTGCTCTCAACCAAGTAACATCTATGGTATTGAACCTGGTAAGCACCTCCCACCTGGTGCTGACTCCTCCATGACATGAATGGCCGAACCTTGACAAAGATTGAGAAACAAATCGGCTGAATCTAATGTTCCTTTGCCAGAAGTGGGGCTACCTGGAAAGCAGATCAGGACACTACTCGTGGTTGTGGAACAGCACCACGGACAATGGAACATCTCTTGGTCTGCCCACTGTTGGAGCAACAATGCACAAATAAGGACTTTGCGGAATTCAGTGAAGCAGCCAGACGTTGTACCCATCTCTGGCTGGATCATATTTGAGAATCACTGTGTTTGGACACGATAAGAAGAAGAATTAGAAAACAGAGTTAATTTGAACACAAAAAGGTTTTTTTTCTGCAATATAACAAAATAGGTAGATACAACTTTGTCGCAATCACATTATGACGAAACGACCTGTAAACTTCCAGAAAGTTCATAGTCCGGCCATAGTCAGAAAATTCTGAACGCTAACAGGTACATTACCGCGCCTATAGCCAAGTAAAATGCTTAAGGCTATAATAACCCTAAAACCCTTTACTTGAAATCGGAGATATCCCTGGAGGGCTGTGTATCCTCAATTACAAAAAGTTTCTGGTGTATTTTGTCTGTGGTAAGGAGAAGCAACATACGTACACACAACCTTGGGAACTGCTTCCGAGGAAATCATCAACCCTATCGTCCCGTTGCTGGGCAAAGGCCTCACCCAAGCTATGCCAAGTGTTGCGGTTGAGTGCGTGTCACTACCAGGCGTCAGGCTGTAGTTCATACAGGTCTAACAATCTCATCAGGTCATCTTCCATGTTCCTTTTCCCATTTAGTGGTTGCCATTCTGTTGTAACCTGGCTCCATCTGTCATCTGGCGTCTTCCAAATTGTCCCACCCAATCTCCATTTGATTCTTTTTGCCATTGCTACTGCATCGGTTGTTTCAGTTTGTTCCCCTATCCATGATTGTTTTATGGTCTCTTCCCAGCATTATTCTTTCCATACTAGTTGTTGCATTCTCCTTTCCATTTCCTTTCTCCGGCACCGGGTTTTACTTCCATTGAAGACACACTCATTGAAGAGTTTCCTTTTCAAGCAAAATTGTATTTTCTGTTCCATTAGAATATAGTTGCGTCTGCTGAAAACTGCCCAACCTGCTTTCATTTCCTCTTGATTTCCTGATTTTGGTTTCCATCTGGCCAGATTTCCTGTCTTACATAGATATATTTATGCACTTATTATATATGTTCCAGTGTTCCAGTTCCGATTTTGATTTCTTTGACCATGCATAGTGAACAAGACCTTTGATTTTATCATATTCACCTTGAGACCTACTTCTCCCTATCAAGATCTACTATCATTTCTTTTAGTTCCTCTGCCATGTCTACAGTCTCAGAGATAATTATATCATCAGCAAATCTTAGGTGGTTTAGTTTATTTCCATTGATATTTTAATAAAAAATATTATTAAATTAAATTCCTTTTTCTTCCCAGTTTACTTTCTTAAATATTTCTTCCAAGGCTGCCACAAAGAGTGTTGGTGATATTGTATCTGTCGAACACGCCTTCTGATAACAACTGGTTCATTGTCCTCATGAAGTTGTATTGCACTTTAGCGTTGTTGTCTACCTTAGTTTTTCAATGACTGAATGACAGCATATATTTCCACTGAATCAAAGGCTTTTTCATTGTTTATGAACGCTAAGCATAGAGGTAGTTGTGATATTCCCTAGATTTTTCGATGACTTGATATATTGCCTGTAGATAGTTTATGGTTGAGGACCCACTCCTAAATCCGGCTTGTTTCTTAGTGAGTTTATTTGTAGTGAAGATTTTACATGTGTGGGATAGCAGGCTGATCTGACGATTGTTCTTGAGATTTTTGGTGTCGCCTTTCTTGAAGAGAATGGTAATGTTATCCCCTTTCCAATTTGATGGTATAGTGCTGGTCTGCAAGTATTTAGTGAATAGTTTTGCCATTTCTTTGATCATTATATCTCCTCCACATTTTAGCATTTCAGCTGTGATACCATATCTGGCGACGGTGCTTTATACCATTATTCATTGATTGCAAAGCTCTTTCTACTTCATCTTGTCAACTTCCATGATGTTTTCTTCCTCTTCGTCTAATTACACTGTAAATGAAGTGTTCAGAAAGCATGGACAAAAACATGTTTTGATGTTTAAATCCTAAACATGTTTAGAGTTTAAAACAAAGACACATGTATAAATCCTAAACATGTGTAGGTTTTACACATAGGCTAAATGTTTTTGTCCATACTATCTAAACACTTCATTTTTACAGTGTACCATTTATACAATTTCCCCTTCTTTTGTTTTGCATGTAAATCACTTCAAATACACCCCAATAGCGCAAAGGCACCTAAGATTATTAAATGGCTTCGATGTTTTTGCTTTGACCTTGTACGCAGTTCTCTTAGTGTTATCGGTATGTGATGCAATATGGGCAAAATCAAATACTAATAACAATGAGCGTCTTTTAACATGTTTAAGGTCGTTGATTCCAATCCGATCGGAAAGCAATAAACTGACACACGTGCGTATTGCATCTGGTAAGTCATGTCAGTTTCCCCATCATTTCTTTAAAATGTAACGACGTGGGTTTTGATTGTTATCTCCCAGCGAAAAACGAGCGTTAAGTTTTAGCAACAACTTGATATTATTGAAACAATATACGATCATGTTCCAAGGATATTTGCTGACTAAAGCTAAGAAAACGAGGTTTTGTTTGGTCATTTTTATTTTCCCATTTCTGACCAAAAATTTCATTAAATCATTTTTATAACTTTTTGATTTTTTTTTCATTTTACAACTATTGCCAAATGTCAATGGTGAACTGCTCAATCGTTCTGTGTGTGCAATAAAGTTGTAGCTGCCTTTTTTTGGGTAAAATTGAGTTTTTGCTTGATTTCCTAAATAAAGGTAAACACACAATTCAAGTTATACTGCCAGCCTCAAATTAAAGACTAACGTTTTATAAAAGAAATAATACATTAAAATTAACAGTTGAAAACAAAGGTAATTTGAACACAAAATGTCTTTTTCTTCTCTGTTACACTCACATTATGACGAACTGACCTGTAAACTTTCAGAATATTCGGACCAATAAAGCGCCTTTTTGTTAAATAAAATGTTTTAAGGCTACATCCCTAAAAAGCCTTTAATTGAAATCGGAAGTATCCCTGGATGGCTACGTATCCTATAATACAGAGTTTCTGGTGTATTTGTCTGTACACACACTCGCGCGCTCGCGCACGCACGCACGCACACACCCCACACACATACACACACACACACACATACACACACACCCTTGTGTAAATAAAACATATTCATGACTATTGTTCAAAAGAATTTCTTTGTGTTTGGTTCTCGGAAGTATAAAGTACACACGCAAACACACACACACACCCCACACACGCACGCACACACACATACATACACATACAAACACACACACATACATACACACAGGCACACACACCAGATTGCATATAAGTTCCTTAAAAATTACAAAATTTTACAGGAGGAAAAAGAAACGCCCAACAGGGTACGGCGGCTTAAATTTAACAACAAAAATAAAATATATAAATAAGAATAAATAATAAATAAATCAAAAATAAATGAATAAATAAAGGTGAAAACCAGTAAAATATTTTATGGAGCAAAAACAAAAGAAGTACTTTATTTTCAGAGAACGACAATCAGACATGATCATGACATAGCAAAGGGGTAAATGGTTTTGCAACTGTTTTGAATTTAATTGAATTTGTCGGAATTGGAAAGATTAACTTGAATACTGTACAATTCTTGTCATTTCTAGCCAGAGCTATTATGTGAATCACTTCAAATACACACCCATAAGCCAAATGCACATAATAATAGCGTAATTATTAAATGGTTTCGATTTTTACTTTGACCTTGCACGCCTTTCTCTTAGTTATTTATCAGTACGTGATGGAATATGGGCAAAATCAAATACTCACACAGCGTCGTTTATTGAGGTCATTGATTCTAATCCTATCGGCACTTAAACTGACTTGGTTTTCTATTGCATTTGGTAAGAGTCATTCATTGCACAAGTTTCCCTTTTCTTTATGAGACGACATGATTTTTTTTAAATTCTCTAACCGTTAATATTATTTTCTATAGTTTTTATGCCTCGTCCAAAGGAAATTTGAGGATAGCAGCGGGACAGTTGTTTACTAGATACATCACAAACTGTATTTTAATAAAATTGCTTTTTGTGATTCTTTGCAACGCTTGCATTCAGCTGTTTAAGTATCGCATACACTGTTTCACCGCTGATTTGAAAATGGAAAATACCTCGTTTATCGAGAGACAGATGGAGAAAGATGTTCTGGTCGTAGTAGTTGGCGGTTTTACTTGGGCCTTGAATGCGCTCGTCATTATATCGTTAAATTCACTATCGCTTGCTGTATTTTACCACACAACCAAGATCGAAGATGTCACTAAGACGTTTTTAATGTCTTTAACAATCAGCGATTTGGGACTTGGCTTATTTTTTGCTGGACCTACAGTAATTACCTACACACTACAAGACTGGGTCTTTGGGGATTTCCTTTGTGGAGTGCAAGCAATATTTGGCGATAGCTGCACCTTCGCTGCCAGTCTCTCGCTTCTGATGGTAAATCTTGATCGTTTTGTCTCTATAGTGAATCGTTACGCTATCATGTTTTAATATCGCTCCGTAAAGCGAGGATTTACGCAGCACTTGCTTGGTCGATTGCGGTTTCCGCCCCAATACTCAAAGCAATTGCTGTGAACTGGCAGTTCGGATATGCTGCCGATTACGGTCAGTGTTTCTTCTATCCTCATGAAGATTCTAACCAGATTTTCTTCTGGTTGCTAAATGTCACATTTCTCTTTTTACCATATTTGATAACAGTTGCTCTGTATATCAAGATTTTGCACATTTCTCGAAGACATTCCAGGCAAATTGCAACCTCTAATTTTGGTCAACCGAAGAAGCCAGATACTAAGGGAGCAACTACTGTGTTTCTTATTATGTCTGTTTACACGCTGTCTTGGCTACCTAGTGCAACCGTTGCCATTTTACAAAGCACAGGAGTTGACTTTGTTAACAACCAATACTTGTTACTGATCAGTAGGATAACGTTGTTCTGTAATTGTGGATGGACGTTGTTGTTTACCTCCTAAGGAATAGAGTATTCCGCCAGAGTTATCTGTCTTACTTAAAGGTTCCAGCCGTAACTGAATGTTATAGAGCCGTATAGGGATTACGCAAAAGTTTGGCATGCATGCCTGCCACGTGGGAATTTTTATTTTATGAACTATGATGTCGTTTGATGCCACAGTTATTGCATTTTTCTTCACTAAATGAAAGACTGCTTCCCATGCACTGAGTGAGAGAACAAACAAATCTACTCTAGAAGCTGTACAAGGTTGTCACGCATGCGTAAATCGACTCCAGCCACCGTCGCTAGTCACCGACGGCCTAAGGCCTAGTGTAGTAACATTCTATTTAGGCAAAGGACAAGAAGGCCTTCGTGCTACCTAACTTATAACGCTCGATCAAGCCACGGCTGAATGATCTAAGTTTAAATGAAACGCGTTGCAGCATACACACAACCGGAAGCAGTAAATCTTTGTGTTTACATTGTACATGTCATGCATACCATGCTTGACCGGGGCCGCAAACTGACCCTGCTGAATCAAAACACAGTTCTGCGCACATAATTATGACAGCAATCAATACTCCCATTGCATTCCCAATTCAAACTTTGTTCTACTGCTGAAAAATAGCCATGCATATTGGCAATGGCAACGTAGTAAACGTAAATGTCACCCTGCATAGATGAGACAGTGTGTTCAGAATGAACAAAGTGAAACGACACAAATCGTATTCTCGCTAGTCAAGTTATATCGCTCATAATCTATGATTATTTAGGAGTAGGCCTACTTTTTGAACCCTCAATTTCTAGGACTAGACTCATAACGAAATGTTACTAAACACAAAACAACACCCCCACGGGTTGGTACATTTACTGCAACCACTTTGCCTGCTCCCAGTTGAATTCAGCAGCCTTGACGGAATTAAAGTACAGTATCACGTGCACTTTATTCCGTCAAGGGCTCCGAATCAAATGGGGAGCAGAAAAGGGGGTCACAAAATGTACCAACACCACACCACTCACAAACGGAACGTCTGATTTGAATTCTGTTTCGCAATATCATGTTATACGGCCCATTTTTTCCGAAAAACATTCACGTACAAAAGTATAGGCTTTATTCGGTTGTAATGTATTGGCGGGAGAGAGTGGGCCGTGAAACACGATAATGCCCTGTTTTCAGCTTCGATAGCTGAGACCATCCTGAATTTTCCCATATCATGTGCATATAATTCTGACAACCTGAGGTCTGAAGTGTCTCGAACGTCATGAACACATTGCCGAATTCCCGAAATCTTCCCAAGCTGTATCACAAAATATGTCGTCACCATGTCGTTAATGAGCGGGCTCCCATTTCTCTCGGAACCAGTTGCGATGAAGTTTGATCGTGGAGAGTACATCCCCAGTCCATAAGATAAATAATACCGATCATTCCATTGAATGCAGGTCAAGGCAAGCCCCGGGCAAGCAATATCATGGTTGTGAGACGATCATTTAAATTAGCTTGAATGAGCAAAGTTTTGTCTTTTACTTTGATGAAAAAAGATGAGAAAGGAGCGCTGGGAGACTTCAAGACATGCACTTCAAACCAATAACCTGTCAACTACCCATTCACATGAATCTGCTCAAGACCGATCGAAATGCTAATAATAACGCTGACATGCCGTTGATCAAAATCGTAATACTGCTGAACAACAATACAAGCACCCGTCATTAAATCCCACAAATGTAGCGCCCCGTGAAGCACAAACGCCATTTACATTATTAAAACCATCATCAAGTCATATTCGCCACAACTAACCGCATCATTATATATTCTACAAATAAAATTTTACTTCCAATCACCAGACTCTAATGGTCGCGGTGCACGCTGTATGGTGTTTTGGAACTACCAAATTCTACCAATATGATTAAAATCATTAAATCAGTGCTATAATATGAAATTTAGATGATGTGTGCAAACGGACTATTGTTTGTGTTTAAAGGGTATTTCTGACCTTTGACGTCCGCGAGACATTCATAACAATATTATACTTGAAGTTCCAAAAGAATGGGAGTAATCCACCGTAATCGGATCACACAATTGAGCGAGTGCTCTTTTTTAACCTCGCTGGTTTCATGAATGGTAGTATTTGCATCCAGTAAATTGACAAATAGTATTCCATATAATGGAGTGTTGTTCCAGACCAACTGAAAATAGCAAAAGTAGTTCCAATATATAAAAAAGATGACAAAGAAGTATTTTCCAATTATCGACCTGTTTCTGTTCTTCCCTGTTTTCTAAAATTCTCGAAAGACTAGTATTTAAAACGATGTACGGAATATATTGATTAAAATAAAAACAAAAAAATTGAATGATAAAAACAATTTGGATTTAGATCAAACCATTCAACATATATGGCAATCATTGAATTAGTTGATAAGATAAGTAATGCAGTAGAAAGAAATGAAAGTACGTTGGGAATATTTTTAGATTTGTCAAAAGCGTTTGACACTATTAACCATGACATATTATTGCATAAACTAGAATATTATGGTTTCCGATGTATTGTCCATGGATGAATGGTTCAAAGTTACTTGGATAATAGAACACAATTTGTACGATATCAATCATGTGATTCAGTTTATCAAAATATAAAATGCGGGGTACCACAAGGCTCAATCAGGTCCTTGTTATTCATTCATCTTGCTGATGATATACCTTACTGTACTCCCATCCTGATATAGCCACAAAAATTGATGTAATAAATAGTGAATTACAAGAGATTAGTAAACCCCGGTTCAGGCAAATAAATTATCGGTTAATGCGAGCAAAACCAATTATATGCTGTTGGGATCTCCATATAAAATTCTAAATATTCCAGACAGGAAATGAAATACAATGATTGGCAAGACAAAACTATGACCCTGTGTGCGCAGTCATTAGCTGCAGCCACCTAAAGAATGTGCTCTCCAAAGATTTGACAAATTTGCTGTTTATGCTCTTCACCTTGACTCCACTTTTGATATGGATGTATTTAATGATGTTCTCCATCTGCTGTTCAAACTTCATTTCAGCGTTTGCTTCAGAACCTGAATATTTGAGATGTTCTGTTTCTTGTAACTGTATTTCTACTACAGCTAGTTGTGTGCCTTCACAGTACACTGTACTTGTTCTGGAGAGATCCCACCCTCATTTGCATATCACTTGAACCTGGTAACCCCTGACTGAAGCACTTTGATATCTACCATGTCCAATAGAAAATGAAATGTCCCTATCACTCACTGCACCTACTCAATACCTGATGTACCAGCTATGTCTCTGCACTATACAAGGTCTAATTTGCTAGCCTTGAGACCACATGCTAGTGTTAAACTTCTACTGATTTTTTAACTGCTTGAGGAAAACAAACTCTTGAAAAAAACAAGGGGTCGCCGAGCAGGAAAATGCATTCGTCGTAAACTTAGTTACACCTACGTGGACAGTTAAATCTAAGTTACATTCTACTTTTCCAGATATAAACCTTCCAACCAAGTTTGGAAGTGAAAGTCAACAGTGATACCACTTTTAGTGACTCCTACAAGTGACACAGATCTTGTAGTTGCTACCTGGAATGTACAATCTCTTGGAAATAAAGCTGCTGAAGTTGCTGATATTATATGTTGAGAAAACATATGGACAACGTTTGTGTGAACAGAATCATGGGACTAAAGAATTCTGGGGATGAAGCCAAACATTTAATGAAGGATCCTAGGATTTCTTTTCAACATCTTCCTCGCAACGCAAAATAATACATGCACCTCCCATGGTGGATATTACCTCATATATAATCTAGTCTAAAACTGTTTCATGGAAACCTGGGCGCAATGTTAAATCTTTTGAATCTGTTGATGAAGTCACTTTCCAGTACAATGGTGTTCTGAAACTATTGTTGTATATCGTCCACCCCTAGTGAACAAATAAAACTCACGCTCTGCAATTTTTGGTGAGTTTGGATCTACTATTGAAAATTATGCTGTTGACAGGCATCAAATCTAGTTTTTCGTGGTGATACAATTTCCATGTGTGGACACAAATGCTTTCTATGCAAATAAGTTCATTAACTATTAGGCATGCAATTTCACTCAGTATGTCAAAGGAGCCAACACATGTAAGTGGACATCCACTTGATCTAGTGATAACCAACAATGATTCTCTCATATCATCTCATCAGTTGATGGTTCCGTTATTCTGCCCATAAACCTGTTGTTGCTGAAACTTCCCTCCCAAAACCACGTAGCTTAAGAAAGAAATCATCTTTCGAAGAATTTCTTATGGTGACTCTGAAAAACTTTGTAATGATATAGACTGCATTTCTGAATTAAAATGTCAAGCGACAATCTGATTAAATTCTGTGTTGAGGCTTATAACACCAAGCTACTTAAATTTGTATTGATAAAAACATGCACCTCAAAAGAAATGATTATTACGGAGACCTGAATGCAAATGGTACACCCATGTGAAATAACATTGCAAGAAGAAGAGGCGCTATGCTGAGAAAAAGTGGCGAAAGTCGAAACTCGAAATTCATCGGCCAGAGCTCTATCGGCAGCAGCAAAAATGTGAACTACATGATCCACAAAGGCTAAAGCGAATTAATATTTGATCTTATTGAAAGAAATGCACATGACCAAAAGGCTCTCTTCAAATTGTATACATCAATATCTTCCTCTCCAAATGATAACTCACTTCCATCAAATAAATCTGAGCAGGGAGATTAAGTGAACGTTTTGGTGACTTCTTCATTGAAAAGATTGCTGAATTTATTCGCTCAAATTTGGAATGCTCAACATGACTCCACTTGTGATTTTAATAACATTGAAATCACTATCGAATGAATCCTTGAGTTCTTTTCAACCTACTTCTAGGAAGAAGTGCGAAAAAATAATTAAAAATTCGCCAAACAAGTCTTGTATCCTGAACCCTTTTCCAACCGATTAATCAAGCTGTGTGCCACTGTAAGCTGCTTAATAAACCTGAGATTGTGAAATCTTTCTTTAGAACTTGGACGGTTTCCCACAGCGCTCAAATCGGCAGTCGTCACTCTATCATCAACAAAGCTACTCTTGATCCTGAAATTTTGAAAAACTTTCTGACCGATTTCAAACCGCCTTTCTTCAAAATTATTGAAAAGTGTTTTGTCGCTGCTCAACTCAACGGTTCATGATCATTCTCCTCAACAGCTCAGTGCTTTGAAACGAGCTTCCACTCCATTATCAGATTTCACCAAATGTGAAAAATTTCAAGACTAGCTTAAAACGTTATCTCTTTGAGAGAGCTTATTTTGTGACTTTCATAGCGCCACTGAAAATTCGTATTTTCTCTTGGTATCGGCCGCTTTGATAAATTGGTGTGAACATTGAAACATTCACAACTGGAGGAGTTAATGATACAAAAATTTAATGTTGTACTATGATAATGTGACATTGGAGAGAGTTCACGAGACCAAATTCTTGGGGGTTATCTCGATGACTCTTTACGTGGAAAAAATAACATCGATCAAATATCAAAAAATATTTTTAGACATGTTTGGTTACTTCCAAACTAAAACACTTTGTTACCTGAACATGTATTATACTCTTTGTATTGTACGTAGTATTACCTTATAAATTATGGTATCTTAATATGAGGTAGTTCTAATAAAATCTATTTAGATAAAATTTAAGTTGCAAAAATGGGCTGTAAGGACGATTTCAAATAGTCATTATAGATGCCATACTGGGCCATTATTTTCAAAACTCAATTGTTGAACGTTCTTGATACATATAAGCTGGAACTTGCAGTGTTTATGTACAAACACTATACTAGCCAATTACCAAAGCCTTTTGAGAAGTACTTTGTAAAACATGCCCAAATACATAAATACCATAAGAAATGCCACAAACTATAGGATTATAATAATAAGAAAAAAGAAAATGTTTTACGATCGCTGCATTGTGTGAGAAAATTTGATCCAAAATTTGGAATTCTTTGGACAATAATACCAAGACGTGTAAAAATATCAAGTGTTTTAGAAGTCATTTCAAATCTCTACTTATAGCTGAATATAAATGAGTTTTGTTGGGGCAGGTCTTGTTTTGTTTATGTGTATGTGTGTCTTTTGTTTGGTTTGTACGAAACTTAGGTTTAGGGGATGATCACAACTTGCCTTATTGGCCTCTCGATCATCTCCTCAATATCATTGTCTTTTGTGTCTTTGTAAGATTTATGTGATGATATTGAAATAAGTTGATTGATTGATGAATTGATGGACCTTACAATGGTCTCTAAGTATTCCAAATATCATTTTACATTTGCTTTGTGTTTGGACACCCGCAAATATCAATAACATGAATGCAAGTCATTTTTGCGACATACATACGAAAGGCTATCAATCATATTTGACAATGGATTGTGGATATTCAAAACAATTTCGATAAGACATAGACCCACTTGGTGTTAACACACCAATGTGAACTCGCGCACGGTCTTGATGTACAATAAACCGAATGGAACTGTCTACCTGAAACCCTCTTCAATATCACTACAACAAACTGAAGCATTTAAAGAAGAAACAACCAAGTATCTAAGAAACCAACCCTCCATCATCTAACTAATGTCTAGCGGCATCTCACTAACCTCTGCGTTTGACCTCTACTGTCGAGGAGCTGCAGAACATCTGTCAAAGTCAAAGTGTTGTTTGGTCCGTTTTAATGAGTTGCTATATTGAAAGAGTCTTGGCCGCCATCGTCTGAGCACATAGGACAATGTTGAGGTATAGCGCCACCAAACTGGCCATCAAGCCTTGTTCAAATCACATGTATTAAGTCATTACTATGTTTTATCGTTATCAAAAAAGGAGTAACATTGAAATCCTATTCATAATTATTGGTCAAATCAAGTAGCGATTGTTATTGTTTATATATTTTCGAGCAGTATGCCACAAATGTATGTATCTGAAAACATCTCAATATGTATATCTCAGCAGCCTCGTTTCGCAATTGGGAAATCGCAGGTGTCTCTCTGGAAGTAATATATATCGCGCCCTTCCGGGCGCGAGCAATAAGCAGATGATAAATAGTCAACTGAAGAAGTCAATACGCAGTAACCTACAAGAGACTTATAAAATACTACATTTTACAATTATTCCAAGGTAAGTATTTTACTTGCTTAACATATTAAATGATCTACTCGCATTACCAAGCACCGAGGAAAGGTATTTGCATCATTTCACAAATAAGTGCATCCAATATTTGGGGGTTTTTATATACATATAAATACAGTTCTTCTGCGCACACGATGACCATTGTAAACAAATTAAATTACGAACAGACAATATGAGCACGATGAGCATGACAAGTACAAGTGCATGCAGGGGTACAGAAGTCGGGACATCGATGATTTGCCGACGCACCCGGAAATAATCACTTTTTATAATAGTCAGATGTTCCCTGCTGTGAAATATCGGGGAAATGGTCACTATGAGTTACAATATGCTCATCTAATCCACCAGGGACACAGTTCAGTGCATTGCACTTGTACATTCTGACAATGAACTGACCTTGTGTGATCTGTGTATCAGTTTCATATATCATACCCAAAAAACTTGGGGGTGTATTTAACCAAGGGCGAATGCCAAATTGTGTAATACGTTTTTCTATGGAGTGTGAACTTTTGAAAATGCCTCATTTTGTCTTTAATCGCTTCAGTCAGCCTCGGAAGTAACGGATGGTCTCTACTTTCACGACACAGTTACTCTGTTGGAGTAGACCCTATAGGGGAAGGAAGGACAATTACTCATGCAGATAAGAAGAGGATTTTACTGATTTCAGTTTGTGACAGTACGTTGTCAATAGATTTACGCAACTTTAATGAGGCATTTTCCAAAGTCACAAATGTGATATCATTCCTTCGGCTGATCAAACACTTAACTAAAGTTGAGTCTTCATTAATGTGTGATCCAACACACTTTTAGTGAACTCTCAAGTGGCGTAGCTCGGATTTTCATATTGGGGGGGCCCAGTGCGCATCTCAACCGACAGAAAATGGGTAGGGTCCAGGGGCGTCGCCTTAGGCCCCTGTTGGGGTCCATAGGCGAAGCCTCACAGGGCCGTGGGGGTCGAGGGGCGAAGCTCCCCTGAAAATTTCTGGGGGTTTTATATGCTTTAATGTCTCTGAGGGCTAATTTTTGTACGATTTTTGGGTAAAAATTACTTGTCGCAACGCTGTCCATTGAACTTTTAAAAGGGGGCGTGTGATATTCAAAAATTGAAACCCCCACAGCTCAAAATATGGAGACGTCCTAATTAAACTAGAAAAAATCCAATTTTACTGAATCAGATGATTCTAACCCCCCTGTACGTCCTCTGACAAGTTTTGAAAATAAGGTTCCAAATTCGGAAGCCTGACAATGTGGAATGATACATTAATTGCCGTATTCTCAACATCACACATCCTATCACCAAGATTTCAAGGATTTTTATTTCCTGATTTCAGAATGCTGTTTAGTTTTAACCAAACTTCAAACATTTTTTTATTCATTCCAGCCAATTTATGACATGTTATATTATTTCCCACCAATGGAGCATGTCTTAGCATGTTTGTGGAATGTTGTTTTAAAATTAGGTAATCACAATTACAACATCAATTTTCAGTATTTCGAGCAATGGACTGCATATATGCAGTCTGAGCAGTGTATCAAGAATAAGAACTAATGCATATCAAGTATTTTAGGCTTGCTGTCTTAATTATTATGTTAGAAAATAGCTATACAACTAACAATTGTACAGCAAACCGATACCGGCTATCTAGAATACCGAGTCTGAGAATGATCTAGGTAAACCAGAAGTATGAGAAAGAAGGAGGTGGTTTGACTGCTACTTCAAAAGATAAACTGTTCAAACGCCTATTCCATCTTCAAATCGGCTTAAATTCCATCGATTGGACAAAAGACTTCGTCTACTGGCTGAGAGCATACATACACCTGTCCTTAAATCCCATAAACATTCCAATTACCCTTTTCAATTGTATTTGCACGAGGGTCTACAACTATGGTTGTGACCATTACACAGGAACGTCTCGCCTGCCTCAGTTATAAACAACTTTGACCCAAATTTTCAAAGTATTTTGGCACTTTGGGACACTTTCTGACACAAAAAAGTATGGTTGAGTATTATTGAAAATGCATTATCTAATCATTCATCGTATCATATTTTCTCAGGAAATAACCGGGTATTTGTAAATTAGGCTAAATAATAACATCTTTATTGACCCCCCAAACCTTGAATGCAATGTTAGCTTAACCGAAAAGGTCGATTTGCTGGTTTCTTCTTTCTTCGTTAAAAGTCAGCTGATTTCCGTCATTAATTTCGCCAACGTTAAAATAATAGCCAATCAGTACAGAACAAACCGCGGTCATTGCCAGCAAGATTTTTAGCTGGAAAATTAAAAGCTAATTTAGTGGTAGTGTGTCAATTACTTCCTGTGTGAAACCTTACGACCGGCCCAATCTTCAGTCGGTTGAACACATTGCTTCAAAGGTCGCAATCGAGTGGCCTTGAAGTCTCCTAACAATGATCTTATGAATGATATCATCCTGGGTAATCGGATTGCAAATCGAGCCATCTCCTTCCTTCTCATTTCTCTGGTAAACATAAGTAACTCTTTTACAAACTAAAGAATTAGAATCACCAACACTAAATTAAATCCCTGCATAGTGGCATCTCTACATTGGCCGTGACCTTGTTTACTGAATACAGGATCAGATTGATCAGATTACTACTGAAGCTTCTTATAATTACAATGCCAATACCCTAGGTGGCACACAATCATTTATAATAACTAAATCTCTGATAATGATGATAATGGACAACGCTTCAGCTGTCATTTTACACTGCTTTTATAGTAAAGCAAAGTAATAACAAATTACAATTCATCCAAAAGAGATTAACCTGATAACGGGTGTTTTTTGTGAATAATTTTGAGTTGTAAATCAGCAATATTTAGGGGGGGAGGGGGGGGGGACACAACAGCTGCTGTACATTGGTGACGCCTGAATGGGTTTACACTTGGCACACAGATCAGAGCTCACTGTACTCAGTGTGCTCATGCAACTACTCAGTGAAAAGCACAAGGCTAATTAACAATTACCGTCTTCTTAGCAAGGTGTTTACACTATTTTTAGAGTGCGAAAATCTTTAGGGGGTATGTACAGGGGGAGGGGTGGGGGTTCTTGATTGAATTTTATTTGTTTAAAGGTCAGGTTGTTTTATGTTAGGGGTGTCTCCATATTTTGGCTGGGGTAAAAGTCATACTTGCACTTTGTGCAATAACACCCCCTACTTTAAACTATACTTGCCGGTTGCCGACAATCCGGCATGCAAGTGCCATGACCTGAATTTTTCGAGTGAACCGACGGGCTCATCTCAACCGACCGAAAATCAATTATATGTGGGGGCCGCGGCCCTCTACCCCCGCCCCCCCCTCTGGCTACGCCACTCGGACCTCTTTACAATTAATTCTTTGGCACTTATTCAGATCGTCTGAATTTTGAATGCTACTGGTATGTCTTTGCTAAATTCTTCTTCTCAAGGTTTGTACAATGATGCTGCTGCCCGACTTGACTTGACCAAACCCACCTCAGGATTTACAGTTGGGCGTAAATCCTATGACAATCATAATTGTTTACTAGAATAAAACAGTGCAATCCTCTTCTTCTCAAGTCATGGCAAATTCTCCTCGATATGGCTTACTGCAACTTTTAAAGCTGGGGTGGGTTCGGTCAAGTGGGCATAACTTCAGCAATATTCCATCGATCGCCACAAAAATGAGGTATCAAAATACGCGGCGTAAATAAACACCGCTTTCATATATCCGCATATTGTATAACAAGATGTAATCATTGAAATTGAACAGACACATTTCAGGGATGGGGATGATTACTTTTTTGGGTGTGTTTATATAAAAAGCATGGCAAACGCTCTAAGCCCATGCAGACCAAAGTCAAGTTTCATAATGCCACTAACATTGCAAGTAAATTCCTACAAGTAGTCACCCGAATCGTTTATAGCACCTGGAACTGGGGGGGTCCGATCTCTCTGAGAATAAATTTTAATGACAAAAGGTGGCACATTCTCTGTCACTCGATCGTCAACTTCAAGAAGACAGTCAAGAACAAAATATTGACTTCGGTTTCACCTTTGTCGCTTGACTAAGTATGTGACAAGGTCAACCACGAAGAACTCTGTAATATTACACTGCAGAGTGTGGTGTCCTGTGTTAAATAATGGTCACTCGTTCGTCATTTCATGGTGGCTTTTTGCCTGCTATGCACAAAGGTCAAACTTTATATCTGCCAAGTCCCTGTTACAATGACGTCAAGTCAAGGTTGTGTTCTAGCCTCCAACATTCTTCAGTATAATTTCTCTGCCTGCTTCATGATGTCTCAGCAACGACACTACTGTAGTATCTCACTATTAGTCCAATAATTGTATGATTTGACCCACACAAATTGCAACAGAAACAATTTTGGTGTTAAAACTCTGATAATGTCCAAAAATAATATATTAAAAGTCATAAGACACCAAAATCAACCTATTGGAACATGTAAAATGAAGGGGCCCCCAACTTTTGTACATGGGGTAAAACATAAATTGTTCGAATTGATTAAATGATGTACCAATTTATCGGGCTATTGTTAAGGTTTAAAAAAAGGTATAGTTGCCCTATCTACTTGTTATAGTTTTTAGTACAATAGGCTCATAACAGTTCAGACAAGGTCATCCTGGGGTAAAATTCATAGAATGGTCGATTTTGATCGGACTGGTTGTAAACTGTTAAATTTGTCCGCACTAGATAGTAATGTGAAATGGATTCTGTTGTTTGAACTTTCTATATAAGAATTGCAGAGTTATGACTAGTGACATTCCATAGACCCTGTAGCCCAAGTCACATTTTGGCGTGCCAATTATGCAACAAATATTCTAGATGGTGCAACTAGTATATTTTCGGGGTATGTACCATCAGACGTACAATTTGACAACATTTTTATAACGAACGGATATATCTGAAATACCCCCATTGTGCCTGTGAACCTAGTTGACTCATAACTATTGAACTACAACCTGCAGATATGGCAAACTATACTTTTTTTTAATCCTGGAAAGTAAACGAACACGTTGGCATACTTTTCCACGCGTTTTGATACTTTTCATATTTGACCCCTGTATACACCTTACCCCCTTAAAATATATGTTCCACTCCTTTGATTTAGTAGACTTTTGATATGTTGTTTTTACAGGTATTCTCAATACAATTCTGTTGGAATTGATTGTTGGCAACTAGTGTTGGGTGTAGCAGCCTCAGTCATATTTTGGACTGGCCTATATGGAATTGATACGAATTTGTTCAACTTAAGAAGACTTCAAGCACGACAATTCATGTTTGCCGATGATTGTGCATTCTCTGCTCTGGATCACACGCGTATTCCAACACTCAATGGACAATTATTTCTCTTGACATGCGATAATCCCCTACCTTTGGCTAATGAGCACTACAGCACCGAGAAGACAAAAGTTATTGTATCAACTCGCTCTAGGAAAAGTTGCCAGCTGTGACAAACCCCGACTGCCTTGATGTACTGTCTGTGTTGTACACATTGATACTAAATCAACAGTATGATTGCCAATGGTAGTGGCAGCGCTTGCCTTTGGTCATCTTCGTAATGCATCTTCATCTTCGTAGGCGCACAATGGCAAATAGAAAATGGGAGGTGTCACAGAAGAGACCAAACTGAATGTTTATCAAGCTATTGTCTTACCAGCCCTGTTGATGTGGATGTAAAACTTGGACTGCATACCAACAAGGGCCGTGCCAAGACATTTTCTATTGATGTTCAAATGGAGGGGTTGACGAAATTATACCTATATCGATGGACCGGTCATAAGGTGGTCAGAATGCAAGACTATGTCTTCCTAGTAAAAGATCGTCTTGTGTAGAGATTAAATATGGAAGACTTCAATATCAATCGTGAGCAGGCGCATTCTAAGAACGAAATTATCGAAGTTTTCTCGATTTTGGATTGTGGCACACCCTTCGCAATGCTATGTCATGCTGGTGGGGAGTCCTGCCTGCTTCGCAGTGCAAATACTAACATAAGAGGACACATGTATTATAATCTGTACTGGACCGTAAAGGACCTGGCAGGATTAGCAGAGAGAAGCGCCTCTTAGTTTTGTACTTTGGGGCTGAACGTTATCTTGCATGTACCTATTTTTAACAATCATATAACTTAAATGTGAAGTTGTCTGATCCGAATTACTTTAAAAAACACGAATGTTCATCTTAACTTTTGAAGAAAATGGCAACTTTTAGAGGAATTTTGAGTGTAGTGCTTCAATGGCAAATCGAATTGTTATTATACAACCACCCTTTCCCCATTGAACGGAAAAGAGACTTATTATGCTGATGTGTATGGATAATATCTATCTACCCTGTATGTTGCTTTCCCGTACCTGGGGGAAAGGGTTCCATTTTCACAATTTCTCCATCGAGGGTGCATAAATAGAAAAGAGAGCATAAACATTCAATCATTCATGTTTGACCTCCCCAATCACTATGAGGCCAAGCATGCTAATCACCAAGGTCTGAGTTCATAGCCTTGTGATGTGGCACCTGTTAAAACAGCTGACATGCATGTTCGGGGTATCATAAATCATGCACTAAGAAACACAGAGGGTGTATTTGTTAAATGCACTGGTGAATGAAAGCTATGAACTGCGCCATGGGAATTGGTTCATTATCTCATAGTGAATATATTCCAGAACAAAGTAGCACTGTTTACGCAGAACTCACTTGTATTGTATTCATTACCAAACTTTGCACAAGAATTAGTTAATTTAGTCCAACAAATTTTCCCTGAGCTTTGAACCATTGCCAAATGACCACTTTCTGTTATAGTAACTCTTTTCATCAATGAAAGACATGTTGCCTAATTTCATGAATAGGTAACTCTCAAGAGAGATTTTGACGTAGTATGATTATTTATCTTTTGTGGTGTTTGTTTACTACACTTAGAAGCTCAACCCCCCCCCCCCCCCTTACAATCATTTGAAGTTTTTTTCATTTTTTGGTTTGTTATGGGCAATTTTAGAGGAAAGCATTAATACCTCTCATGAAACCGAGTCTTATGTATACGGAATATCGCAAAATGATATCATCACCCTAGTTACAACTATTGACGGGCGCTTCTTCTGCTTATCCTGCCAGGTTCTTTCTTGTCACCGAGGCTAAAGAAATGGCCATCTATTGGAAAAGGTTCTATAGCTCACGTTTAAATCCAACTTCTAAATCACACATCAATGAATAAGCTGTGAATTGTAACCGTCTCATAATGGCGAGTTTTTAACAAACCGTCGTCCTATTCTCTTGTTCACACAAAACGTCTAAACTGAATATTAACGATTGAGAACAGGGTAAGAATGTTATTGCCAAAGCATGCTTTCAAACCCAAAAACTCCTAAGTTTTTCCTGACCTCTTCAAGTGAAATCAACTATTATGGCATTTCTTACAAGCATTAACTAATTTCAAAAGAAACTTCATGACACTGAGTGCAGACGAATACATTGATTATTATCATGGGGAATAATAATTCCTAGACAAAACCATTATAGACTCCTTCACTATATGATCTAATGATTAGATTATAACCGAGTGCTTTTAGATCCAGCTATTAATCGTCGCTAAAATTGTCCTTAGACAATTCTTCTCAACGCCTCGTGGTACTCCGTTTAAAAAAAGTGACGAGGTGTGCAAACAGCAAATTCAAAAGTAGAGGTGTTTTCAGGAAGGTTTGATGGGCATTTGTTCTGTGATAAGGCCTCTAATACAAAACTCGAACCAGTTTTAAACAAAAATATCACTGAAATCGTTCCCCACCTTCTTCTTATGGACATTACTGGAGAAGTGCCTAAAGTACCAGTTTAAAGCAACAATTCAGTACATACCAATCCGGCATTGTTTTCATCCTTAAATTGTTTAATACATTAAACGAAACGTCGATTCAACCTTAACTTTGATGAAGAAGAAGATCAACGTGTGGGTAATTAAACATAACACAGTATTGGACGATACACCGAAAGTCCTAGTGTCAAATCCTGGATGGTCAGAGAATTTTTCACTGACTGTCATTTATGTTATGGTGTGGTAGACGTGTGAATTTTTCATGTTAAACTTTGTAATTGAGAAGTTGAGGTGAATATTTTTAATTTTACTATTTTCAAATAATACAAAAATACACTTCGATATATCTGAGTATGTCTTTAAAAACCCGGGGTTCTTCCGAAGGAGGATGGGGTTGGTTACCAACCTCATTGTTGTTTTTATTATAACGTTTTTCGTGTCTTATAGGCAAAAAGATCCAATGGACTTGTTAGTAACTCCAAGTCTTACTAAACATTATAAAATGCGGGAATCACGATAATTCTTAAGAAACTTTGATACAACACATGTTGGCTTACAATAGAGCATGCTTTACTTAACGTGCTTTTTGTTTCCCTTCCATTTGCTGTAGACAATTAATCCAGAGATTTGAATTACGTATTGGATGAAAAACCATTTTGTGCCACGTTTTCTCTATAACGATTTCAATGTCCCACACTCATACATTAATCCAGCATGCGACTGTTTTCTAAACGGATACGCATCAAGGAAGAGATTCCAATTCATAAAGCAACTCATAAAAGTAGAAAAGGGTTTGCAGGCTATCGTAATGACCTCAAGAAGTGGCTGTTGAAATTTGAAATCAAGGGAGAATTCTTCATGAAAAATAAATCGCCACTGTTCACTTGTCTCAACTCATTGAAGAAGGTCATGAAACACAACGAGGGTAAACTTATTGCGCAATACAAGGTTAACAAAATTTACAACTCGTAACATCTGGTAATCGCCGAGAAAGATGATTTCAACCAAACATCGATCAAACGCGTTTAAATGAGTTGTACATACCCACGTGGCACAAAAATAATATGAAACTTCACTGCATTTAGTTGATGTCTCCAAGCTAGCCAAGAGGCCAAATGATCTGAAAGACGGACCTTCACCTCAAATCCGAGTATCCGTAAATTTTCGCGTCGATATGATGCGAGAGGCTAAAAGCTAATTTTCTAAACCTCAAGAGTACTAACTATGTAAAATCGAACTTGGTCGAACCAACATGGGCACATCCTTAGCAAGAGAACCTAAGAGTTTCACGTCGTAATGAGTAGCTTCTTAATACCAAACTGACTCCATGAGCACTTCGGTAAAATCGGCATTTGGGAGGAGGCTATTAGCTACTTGCCCTTTTAAGTAATTTAATCCCCGATGTCTCCATTATAAAGATCAACCATCGTGTCACCGGAGGAAAGGGTTTGGACAGCGTCGATTATTGGGGGAGGGGTAAATATGAGGTGGGCTGATTCACCTGTTCATGAACTAACTCAGATAATCTGGCCTTTCATGTTTACATAGAAGAGTAGAAAGATTTCTATTTTTTTTAATATCTAAAATACGGCGCTAATGTCCATAACATCAAATCACATGTAACAATGAAGACCATTGAAGCAAATACGATTATCAACTGTTTAGAGAGAGGATGTCGCTCTATACTTTTACGTTGACGTGAAGGCTTATTAACACATATTTATTTTTTTCTCTGCTACCGGATCCAGGTGTTCAAAGATTAACGTGTAATTTTAGTTTCCTTCCATGCACATCCCCTCATCAGTGCCAATACCTTCAGAAAGTCAAGAGGTAACACGATGGGGTTTGAATCTGCTATATAGTCCTCTTCCGCGTCATAGGTGAGTGCTTCTCAATTTAGTTGCTCATAATAATATAATATGAAATGTTTTCCTTCAAAGTATAATTTAATTGTCGCCAAAATTGTCCCTGCAGGTAATACTGTTTTCACAAACCCTTGGGGACACTCGCCACTAGAACGACGAGATGTGGGACACACACCAAATATCGGAGTCTTTTGGTAAAAGATTTGACAAATTACAAAAGCCAATCCGTCTCGATTTCGTGCCTGGCGCCGTGGGTGTTTGCATCAGATTTTTCCATTCACCAACCACCAATTAAGAAACTTTCGTAATATATGGTATTTTGCTAAAAATTCAAATATTTTGCTGAAAAGTAGAGAAAAGTTATTCTATACATTTATCTATATATATTAATGTTTTTTTATCAGCAGTTGTCAAAAAATTCTGGCCAATTCAATATGCAAATGATCTAATAATTATGCTGCTGTCCCCACTTACCCCACATCAATTCACTTTACGGTAGTGGTACATGGCTATTAGCTGGTATGATTTTTATTTTTTGTGTATATTATTTTTTGAAAAAAATAAATAAGAATGTAATGTCAATTATAATACTCAATTATATGGGATACAATACATATTTTTTGAAAATATGAATTTTTAAGACAAAAAAGTTTAAACTAAGGCATTTCTTTTCATTAAAACGATATGAATGTGAAGTGTTCGGCATGTTTTATTCGAAGTACGTGCAATAATAACGCAAAAATATAAAACATCAATTCATTTGTTATAGTTTGGTCTATAAAGTCTTCTTAGAACACTTTTCATTATTAACGCCGGAATATATATTCTTTTTCGTGTATCCTTACTCCCTAATTGCCTAATTACCCAATTAAGTGGTTCCACTTACCCAATGTGGAACATAATGGGGTAACTGGGACGTACTAATTAATACGTACCTAATACACAATACTACTTAAAAACAATTTTTCCCCATGACCCCACAGTTGATATTAAAATGAAATGGTTTTTTTTCCAGAAAACCCTAACCATGATGTCTTAGTTTCGAACCAAATTAGCTTAAGGGTCCCCACTTACCCCAACCCACTCACCCCCTTTAGAACGAACAGGATGTAGGACAACACATTCAAAATGTAGGAGTCCTTTTGGTAAAAGATTGGACAAAATTACAAAAGCAATCCGTATCGATTTCGTGCCTGGCGCCCTGGGTGAATTGCATCATATTTCCACCAACTTATCCATTAAGAAAATTACCAATTACTTCTCTTCTACATACAAATGTTCATGTCTTTCGCTAGGCCTTCCTATTGGTATATTTCAAATTGCAGTAATTCTTACAGATTTTTCCGGTAAGCTATTAACTGTATATTTATAGTTATATAAACAACATTATTGATATTCCTTTCCTTCTGCAATATTTGTATAATGGAAAAAGTAGAATCAAAACCTACCTAAGCAAATTGACTGAAGTAAGCCCAAAAAATTTTATTCCAAGACGGATTATTTACAATATTATCTGACAGACGATATGAACGGGCTTAATTTACAATCGCAGAGAAAATAACATGGACTCTGCGGTGTATTTTCTTCATGCGTGTTTTAGATTTATACGAATAAACTGCAAATGAGGGTAACGTGTTTGGCATACATTAAGATTAAATGGGGAGATTGTAAGATAAAGTATGTTAATTTACATCTGTATGTTTAATATATGAGCCCTCCTTTTGCTGATTAAACAACTTTGAAAATATTATTTTCGCTTCTCTCAATTTTTTAGTTGAGAAAAGTTTCTCACGGGAAATACGTTGTTTACTATAAAGAGAGAAATGGGAATACCCCTAGTTTTGTTTTTGCAACTGCCACATGCACCTGTTTAGATTGCACCATTAAGGGGAAGTGGGGAATTCCCCAAGGATGCTAAACTTTGAAACTTGTTTATGTTTTTAGATCAAAATAATTTGCAGTAACCAGAGTCTTTAATGCGGATTCCCCACCCGGCCGAACGGAATACCGTGTTCAGTAGGTGCTTCACGTAGTTGCCTTTTTCACGTCGGGTGATGATTCCATTGGTCACTAGTGTAAGGTTATGTTAATGCATGAGAATGATGATGGATTATTGTTAGAAAGGGGAATTTATCTGAGAGTAGTTTTTGATACTATCACTGAAGGACTCTCTGCCGGCAGTTGAAATCAGGAGCTGAACTAGAGCTTTTGAGCTATACGTTATTATAAGCTAGTTTTACTCTCAATAATGGTAATTTGAGTTCGACATCTAGTGCCAGGATTTCATATTTTTGGATGCCGCCTGAGCTTGATAGCTAAATGGTCTGCTGCGTCTTTTTTAAGCCAAAGAGCTTCAGTTTTGGAATCAAAAATGGATGTCCAGTTTGTGGTCGCTTATTAGGACACTAGCGGCAAACTGATGGTGGTATATTACTGGATTTTATTATTGTGGACCGTTTGTCCGCGAGGGAACGCCCCGTCGTCTTGAACTGCTGACAAGAGTACCTCAGGACTGAGAAGATCCCTTGGAATATTACCTGCTGAATTTTTGTATGACTGTGCGCTGTATTTTGAGATCTTCGCTGAGATGACATATCACCCTCCTTGAACTGCAACGCCTCTTTTGAACATCAGTATCATTTTATAAATGGTGTGGCATTGTGTATTTGGTTTATGTAATGTTTTGGACATACCAAATTCTTGAACCAAATCAAGTGAAAGATCATTAAAATTGTTTCTTATATATAATTCAGATCACTTTGCACAAGGCTCATTTATTGTTTTTGAAAGGACTTCGTTTGCCCATTAGGCATCACGAGACGTCATAACAGTATATTACTCTGTTTATTAACATGAAGAAAAGTAAAAACGCAATTCAAACGACAGATAGAGTTTATTTTCTATCTAAATTAAAAAAACACCTTAAAAAAACAGAGTTGCCTGCTTTTGCTCGGCAATGCGTTTCGTTTGCTTTGACGAACAGGGCCGTCGCTAGACATTTTGCCAAGTGTAAACTGAAGAATTTAATGTCCGCAGTAAAGAGTCCTGTGGAATTGTAGTGAGCGTATAACTAACAATGCAACTAACGGCATGCTGTTTCGGGGCCACTAAGGGCCATAAAACTCATAAGTGGAATGCCCTAGAGACCATTTCTTGTTGATGGTTCGAACCAATCTGCACCTCGCAAGTGCCGTGAACATAAGTGGCGCAATCCGGAAAGCCCTGAACGGGTGGAAAATCAGGGGCCGATTAGGGCCCCTAGTCGGGTGCAAGGAGAGCCGCCGGGGTCCGGGGCGGAGCCCCGGAATCTTTTGGATTTGAGCTTTTCAAGCTTGCAGATAACCATTTTTTAGGGTAAATATAATCAAATCAATAAAAGACCCACATGGTTACTAACTTTTTCTCACTGAAACACGGAGTATATAGCCCTAGCTTGTACAGTGCCGGGGGACTTATCACATAGCGAGCGCCATTCTTTACGGGTCGGGTGTAGTAGCAAGCCCTGCCGGAGTACAGGGCCGAAGCCCCTGCCGGAGTACAGGAAGCCGAAGCATAGAATGGCCAAACCGTCCCTAAAAACGTGTTAGCCCCCGTATCTCTTTGATTGAGCTATTCAGGACCTTCAAGATTGCCACTTTTTGAGGGGTAGGCCTATAGTAATCAATTCAAAAAATATCAATTCACATAGTGAGCGCCATTGTCTTTAATAGATGGGGTTCAGAGCATACCCCCTGCCGGAGTCCAGGGAGCGAAGCCCCCGGAGCTCTTGGGTTTTGGGAGCTATTCATAACCTTCAAGATTTCCATTTTGGAGGGTAATATTAATCATTTCAAAGAACGATCTTGTTTTCTAATTGTTGTGCTCACTTAGACAAAGTAATAAGCTTTGTAACGACCGCGGGAACTACATATAGTGAGCGCCAATGTCTTTAATGGTGGGGGTTCAGGAGCAAGAGCCTCCTGCCGGGGTGCATGGCATCCGCCCTAGGAAGCTCCTGGATTTTAGCTATTAAGAATGGTATTTTTTGAAGGGTAAAGTATAGTAATTAATTCACTTGAAAGAATGGGCAATACCCAACTGACGGCCAGTAGACCTATAAGTTTCTGGTGCTGGGGGATAGGGAACGTCCCTAACATTTTGTTTTTGACCACTTCACCTCCCGAACTGAAATTTCCATTTTTCTGAAAGACCAAACTAGGGGGAATGGCCCCTGGCTTACATTTGCCCATGCCACTGACATGCTCGTGGTTTCTTAAATTTATTTTACCCATTTTGTTACAAGTACTGTTGACACATTAACATTCTGATTACATGGCCTAAACATGAACAAAAAACTATTTGCTTGACGGGAATCCATTTTCACTATTTGTGATATTTGATTTATTCTAGTAGGAGTTCAATCTTAATGCTTCTGACGTTCTCTTTTTGTTTGTTCTTGCCCCTTCTTTTCTGCTCTCTTTCTCTCCTTCTTTTCTCTTTTTCCTCCTTTTTGCTTTCTTTCTCTTTTTGGAGGATCGCTGTACCCCCCATACCCCCATGTCGACGGGCCCTGTTGACGAATGGATCTGATATTTGGTACGTGTGCGGGAGGACGACCGTTTGAGGGATAGCATTGGTGTTTTCAAGGTGTTTAGAAATTATAGAACAACAAATGTTTGATTGACGTACATGGATATACACAAGTTTACTTGCAGCTCTAGGATTAGATAAGGTTATCGATAACCATTTCTGTAGTATCGGGAGCCATCTTAGACGCTATAATGACGGATTTTTTGAGTTATCACATTCTTTAAAACAAAACAAAAAAATACAAATGAGTGAATAACATGAGTTTTAGTGTTTTGGTAGTGTTATACGCTCCTAGACGTCTAAGGTCAGAAATACCTTTCAAACACAAATAAATGAGCCTTGTGCACATGATCTAAATTAGATATAATAAACAGTTTTAAGATCTTTACTTGATTGGTTCAAGAATTTTGGTATGTCACCAAAACAATTAACATATACACATTCGTTAAATTACGTATGGTTTACTAGTGTCCTTTGTTGAAAGCGTTGGCAGTTCAACGAGATATGTCCTCACAGCGAAGACTCCAAAATGACAGCGCACAAATTCATACAAAAACGTCCTCGGTCTTACTTTCCAAGGTGAATCTTCTCGTCCTGAAGGTAATCCTTGTCCAGCGTTTCAAGACGACAAGGACAGATTAAGTCCCTCGACGATAATAATCCACAGTCCAAGATTAATCACCACGATTTCTATCTAGTCCCCATTTGGAATCCTATTTTTGATTCCGAGCACTTTCGGGCTTCAAAGGAACAGACAGTAGAATAATTACAGCACTCTGCTCAATGGAATTGAACATATATAACTCCTGGCACCTGTGTGTGAAGCATAAATGCTAACCTTCTTGTAGATAAAACTAGCTTTCCATACTGTATAGCTGATTGCAACTGCTGACGGCGAGACTTAGAGCTCAATCTCTTTATATATACTGACTTAACAAA
The DNA here is from genome assembly GCA_023653785.1 of Ophioderma brevispina. Lineage (NCBI taxonomy): Eukaryota > Metazoa > Echinodermata > Ophiuroidea > Amphilepidida > Ophiodermatidae > Ophioderma > Ophioderma brevispina. Next base: position 6,588 of record JAMKCH010004729.1, on the reverse strand, counting down.
AATCCCAGTCTAATAAAAATAGACATTACATACAATCATTCTTAATCATACCATGACCTTGCACCATCAATCAGATTTCATTCAATCTGAATTCATCACTTCATATATATAACTTTGTGGGGGGAATCCCAGATCTTGCAATGGTTTTGAATCTTTTTTTAGAAGCATAACAAGCTAGTCAGTTCTAATTTAGCATCTTGGGAACCCCCACTTCCCCTATTGATCAATCTAAACAGGTGCACTTTAGCAAAACAACTAGGGTATTCCCCTTTCTCTCTTTTATAGTAAACAAATACTTGTCCTGCGAGAAACCCCTTCTCTCAATACAACTTGAGAAAATAATAGGCTTAAGTTTAATCAGAAAAATGGAGGCCCTATACAGTAGGTATTTTGGATTTTTTTGGGCGTTTCTACCCAAAATCCTCAAAGTTTCTGTCTGACATCATCGGATTCAGAATCTAGACTAAAACAAGATGATTCAATTTTTCAAAAGAACCTGCGGCTTCGACCATAAGTACGCCTGGTACTTGAAATATTGCGTTTATTATTGTAAAAAGAATATTAACATTTTGACCTTGAAATAAGGTCAAAGGTCATTCTGCGAACTCGAGGTAGATCTTTCGACAGGTATGATCCCAGCACTTCACTTCTAATTCTTGAGATATCGCAAACATAAAATTCAACACACTACACACTCGCGCGCACATTTTTGTGGACATTTTTGTGTAAAGGTGAAAGCAAACAATGTAAATATCATACGGGTGATGAGCCGTCTCTAATGGAATAAAGCGCAAAAATATGATGCGGCTTTTTCCGTAAAAATCAAAATTATGGCGATGGGCTGTCTTTAAACAGACATGAGGACATTTCCAGAAAGAAGCGCTCCCATTTTTTGTTGAATCCGTTTTTTTTTTTTTTTTTTTTGCATATTTGGAATGCTTACCACTGTATTAGATCCACAACATGAAGTGAATAAGCCGAATACGACGTCTTTATGTAATAAGATGATGATGAAGATTTTCTATCGTGCACGACAGAAAATCTAAGCATGGTTTTCTATGGGGATGATTACTATAGCAGGCAAGTTCAAAATAAGGTTTGCAGTTTTCTTTTGTACTTGCTTGTCCAATAGACCTTCGAAACGTTTTCGGTAGGTGGTCTACAACCGACCCGGTGCAATTTGAGAAAAATTCGTATCCTCCTGTCATTTTAAAAACTAATATTAATTAGTTTCTGGGGACTTCGATTTTTTAATGTCATCGTGAAGAACAAACCTCCCCAGAAGACTAAAAATGTCACTATAAGGCTTAAGGCATCGCACGCACTCGCACTCGCGCGCACACACACACTCGCACAGTCATACACATACACACACATGATCAGAACAGAACCCCTTTTGAACGTCTATCTTGAATACCGGATTTTAGTGATTTCTAGCCAGAGCTAGTAACGTATGTAAATCACTTCAAGGACACCCCATAAGCGGAAAGACACTTAAATATCGTAAGAATATTAAATGGTTTCGATTTTTTGTGCGCTTTTCTCCTAAAGTATGTGATGGAGTATGGGCAAAATCAAATACTAATAACAACGAGCGTCTTTGAAGGTCGTTGATTCCAATCCGATCGGAAACCAATAAAATGATGGACCTGCGTTTTTATTGCTAAGTTCTGGTGAGAGTCATGATTTTCTTGAAATTATTTAATAACCGGTAATACAATCAAACAATTTATAATTTCTTGCTTTATTGTGCCCTATTCATAGATGTTATCTCGCAGCGATCAACGGGGGTTAGGTTTTGATTGTTTCTGGATACAACTTATTTTAATAATCAATCAAAATGTTTCCTTTTATGACGCATTTATTTCAACGCTTGCACTCACATGTTAAGACTGTCCAACCGTCGATTTGAAAATTTGAATATAACTCATTTATCGAGACACAGACTGGTCTTTAACAATCAGCGATTTGGGGCTTAGATTATTTTTTGCTGTACCGACAGTAAATATCTGCACAGTACGAGACTGGGTCTTCAAGGTTTCCTTTGTAGAGTGCGAGCTGCAATTGGCGATACTGCTACCGTCGCTGATAGTCTTTCGCTTAATGGTAAATCTTGATCGTTTTGTTTCTATAAATCTAAATATGTTTTGCGCTATCATACTGTAATTTCGCTCTCTAAATTTCTTAGATTAAAGCGGCACTGGCACATTTTCAGAAAATATGAAATTTCTTCAATTTGCTCGCAAATGATAATCTAGGCCATTGGAAGAGAAATATTTTACACATAAAAATAACATACCCAAAACAGATAGGGATATTGATAAGAGGCTAAAGACATACAGGTAATTTGTAGAATAACTTTTAATTTTTTTATGTCTATAACATGAATATCATAGACTTGTACTCATTGATATTAAAACCACAAAGGTCAGAGACCGGTCAAACAAGGTACATGCCGTGGGAATCATATCAATTTTGAAAAAAAATCTAGATTTGGCCTCCGTTTTTCTCTAAGATATTTAGAGAGTAACTGGAGGATTTGCTTGGATGATTGGGCTTCCGCCTCAATCTACAAACAACTGTTGTACAAATTGGAATTTGGCTCCTATCAGATATAAGCCCATGATATACTTCCAGTCGCTGCGAGCGATCCACACATTCCAGGCAATTAACAATAGTCTTAATTATTGAACAACAAAGCCAGTACGTAAGAGAGCAACTACAAAATTTTTTGTGTTTATTCTACTTATGTCCTCTGTTGTTGCTTAAGCGAAACTCGTTGCCCCCATTTGAGGTCTCATCGGACAGCTTTTTTTAATTTAATCTCAAGATCATTCACTCGGTTTAGGGACAGACACTGTTGGGTATATAACGAGCTACAGTTTTTAATCAAGTACACAAACTGTATCTTAATATTTATCCCGAAACATTCAATTTCTAATAATTTGTTGCATCGCTTGTACGCCCTTTTAAGCTGTTGAAATATCACATATTTTGTTTCACGTGCAAGTGATGTTAAATGGAAAATACCTCGTAATCGAGAGACAGATGAAGAAAGATGTGCTGCTCGTAGTTGTTGGCGGTTTTTTACTTGGGCCTTTGAATGAGCTCGTCATTATATCGTTTAAATTCACTATCAGCTTGCTTATTTTAACCACCAACAAGATCGTAAAGAGTCCTAAGAACTTTTTAATGCGCTGTAACAATAAGCTGAATTTAGGACTGTGTGCATATTTTTTGCTGGACCTACAGTAATTACCTACACACTACGAGACTGGGTCTTTGAGGTTTTCTTTGATGGAGTGGCAAGCTGTCGTTGCCACACTGCACCTTCGCTGCCAGTCTCTCGCTTCTGATGGTAAATCTTGATCGTTTTGTTTCTATAAGTCCCTATCCATTACGCTATCATGTTTAATATCCTGTCTCAGTAAAGGCGAGGATTTGTGCAGTCACTTTCTTGGTCGATTCGCGGTTTCCGCCCCAATACTCAAAGCAATTGCTGTTAACCTTGCAGTCTCGGACATATGCTGCCGATTACGGTCAGTGTTTCTTGTTATACCCTGGTGACGATTCTAGTTCAGATCTTCTTCTGTTGCCAAGGTCACATTTCTTTTTTATTACCATACTTGATACCTCGCTCTGTAAACTATCAAATTTTTGCTCATTTCCAAAGACATTCAGGCAATTGTTCACCTTTACATCTTGTCAACCGAGAGAACCAGATACTAAGGAGCACTACTGTGTTTCTTGTTATGTCTGTTTTTCCACTGTTGTCATGGCTACCTAGCATAACTGTTGCCACTTTCCAGGTGCACAGGATTGTTGACCTTTGTTTAACCACTAATACTTGCTCCTGATAGTCGATTCGTTTAGTTCTGCATTGTTGGAGATGGAACTATTGTTGTTTACTGTTAAGAGAATGAGTATTCCGTCAAGAGTTATCTGTCTTACTTAAAAGTTGCAGTCGGAGCTGACGGCTTACATAGCATTAAGACATTTATCATTTTTACTTGTCTAATGATTAAAGGGTGTTACGCAAAGGTTTGGGCATGTGCCCGTTATATTCAATCAGTGTTGAACCTTTGATGTCATTCATGACAATTTGCTAAGTTCATTCCGTTTTTCAAGGACGACCCGCACTCATTTTCCCCAATTATACTACCCATTTTCACTTCTACCATGTTCCTCTAAAATCCCGAACGCCTTATCGACAATGGCCTTGCACAATTTTCTCTTCTTCGCACCTATATCCTTCACCCCCAATCAATATGGCTTTATCAGGAAACTCGCATTCCACTGCATCTGGCTCTACTAGACTTTATCGATTAAAATTTTCTTTCGCCTCTCTCAATTGGATCATCATACATTGGTATCTTTCTGTGACCTATCTAAGGCGTTCGACACATAGACCATCCCTTCTCCTAAACCAGCTTTCCCCATTTGGCATCCGTGGAACTCCCTTAGCGCTCTTGCAGACTATCTTTCCGATACGGCAACATTACCTGTTTTTATACTTCAGCCGTCTGGTCGTCCTTCCTGTGGTAATGCGGTTTTCCCACAAGCTCTATTACGCTGTGCCTCTTCTTTTCTTCTCTATGTTAAACCGACAATCCCCATTCCTCTGACTCTTCACCTTCTCTTCGTTTTATTTGCAGATGACACTAACATATTCCTCTCTCATCCCAACCTAGATAACCTCATAAAAAACTTCAACACTGGAAATGGTTCAGTCACAACATTGGTTTAAAGCAAATAAGCTCTCACTTAATGTTACAAAACTAACTACATTCACTTCACCAAAAAATTCTACAAACTTCCTAAACTCAACATACAAATTGATAACTTCAAAATTAATCCCGTCATAACACTACTTTTCTAGCGTTTGTAATTGACAAACATATGAACCTGAAGACCATATCTCCCAAGATCACAAAATCAAGTGTCCAGAAGTATTGGTGTTTTTAAAAGACTCAATACACCTACCACCTAATATCCCTGTTACATTATACCATACTCTTGTGCTTCCCTATATTTCTCGTAACTATGGCCTGGGTAAATTCAAATAATACACTTAACCTATCTCACTTTCCCTGGAACTCAAATAATCCAATTCACCTTGATAGACTATTTAACTTCAAAAACGAGCAATCCGTATTTGTACTGGTTCTTCCTTTTAACTCATACTAAACAATTATTCCACAATTAAAACACTTAAACATATTCGATATAAATAAGCTCAAACAGCAATCTTCATGTACCGTTATGTTAACAATACTTCCAAATCATTTTGAAAACTTCTTCTATAACCAAAGATATTCATAAATAACACTAACATGCCAACATTTTATTCGAATAAACGCAACTTTGACTGTAACGAAAATATTAATCAAAAATGCCGGTCCTAGGATGTGGAATTCCTTGACCACAATTTAAAATCACAAATGTCAGTCAAATAAATTTTAATCAATTTTAAAAGTCAATCTTATTTCCAAATACTACATTACGTATATCCTCTTTACTTTTTGGTTTTTCTTGTTTTAGTTAACATCATCCGCTTAATTTATCATAACTTCCATTGCAAAATTACATACATTACCGGTTTAACATTTATTAATACATTCAAATTTTAAATTCGTACACCGGAGCTGCCGCCAACATCCTTGAGCCTATTACCATTCTATTAGGCCCCAGTTCGGTTGTTGCTTATTCTGCTGCACTCTTCCGGATATATGATATAGCACTCATTACCTTCGCCATCTCAACTGTTATGTTTTATACCCGATACCATCCCGATCATTGAATCGATTGTAAATTAAATTATATCACAGTTATGACACGAACGTAACGCTTACACAATGAGCAAAACGTCGTTCTTACGTTCAAACGAATAATCGGTCAACTACCTATTCATATAAATTGGTTTCAAGTCTGATCGAAATCTGCCATGCATTAAGTCCAGATACCGACATGCTGGACTACATACATTAAAACTACGAAATGGAGCAATTGGGCGCGTCACACTAGCGCAAACGGCTCTGACACCAGGAAAGCACATTATTTCGCTAAATTAACCGGATGCATTATTAAGACAACACGGTAGTGTGTCCACCAAGTTTTAAAAATAACAACTAAAAAACACCAAAAAACAGCCAAACAACCATTACAAACCACTTAAGAACACACGGTAGTGTGTCCACAAGTTTTAAAAATAACAACTAAAAAACACCAAAAAACAGCACAACAAACCATTAAAACAGCCAAATACCAACGACACACACCGTGAGTATATTATTAACAGAAACAAACTTCCCTTTGTTTCCCGCGCGTGTGACGAGAAATAGCACTATTGCAATATCATCAATAATCACTTAACTGCTCGCAATACCACGCAGAGGCATGTATTTTCACCCACAAATGTATATTGGACACATTTCATGTCAACATATGAAATAAGAAAACGGAAACGATGCTTAGAATAACTTTCAAACGGCCACTTCATAATGATTATTAGTGGCAAGTGGGAAACTCTTACAAGTGGTCTCACAGACCTACAGCTTTATTACGAAAATGGATCGTAGCCAAATTAAT
>JAMKCH010004728.1:0-35724 GCA_023653785.1 Ophioderma brevispina | reverse complement strand
GCATCTATAATGACTATTTGAAATCGTCCTTACAGCCCATTTTTGCAACTTAAATATTTTATCTAAATAGATTTTATTAGAACTACCCCATATTAAGATACCATAATTTATGTAAGGTAATACTAGCGTACAATATAAAGAGTATAATACATGTCCAGGTACAAAATGTTTTAGTTTGGAGAGTAAACCAACACTTCTAGAAATGTTTTTTGATATTTGATCGATGTGATTTTTCCACGTAAGATGTTCATCGATGATAACCCCGAAGAATTTGGTCTCGTGAACTCTCTCCAATGTCACATTATCAAGTACAACATTAAAATATTTTGTAGCATTAACTCCAGTTTTGTCTTGCCAATCATTGTCTTTCAGTTCCTGTCTGGAATATTTAGAAGTTGTATAAGGAGATCCCAACAGCATATAATTGGTTTTGCTCGCATTGACCGATAATTTATTTGCCCTGAACCAGTTACTAAACTCTTGTAATTCACTATTTATTACATCAATTTTGTGGCTATATCAGGATGGGAGTAAAGTAAGGTAGTATCATCAGCAAATAAGACTACTTCTAGCAATGAAACGGCATTTACAATATCATTTACATATAAAATGAATAACAAAGGACCTAAGATAGAGCCTTGCAGTACCCCGCATTTTATGTTTTGATAAACTGAATCACATGATTGATATCGTACAAATTGTGTTCTACTCTATACTTTTAAACCATTCAAGTGCAATACCTCGAAAACCATAATATTCTAGTTTTTAAAAAATTAAAGCTGTGTTTTTAATTTCAATGTTAAAAGTAAACGCAATAGTCTTTTATACAGGCCAGAACTTGACTAACCACCGGTCATCTTTCAATTGGTGTGAAAGACTAAACATGGCTTGTGGCAAAATGATAGCGTAAATAATAAACATGGCGTCTTTGTTAAATCGTCTACTGCTTCGAAAGTTAAGCATGAAAATGGTGTTTTCTTCGCAAGGAATACTCCAATGACCATGAAAACCATCTGGTACGTCATATTTAGGGATATTTCATTATATATGTGCCGATAGATTCATACCAATAAATCCCTTTAAAGATCCATGGACATGACTGAGTAGAAATTTCTTCATTTGTTAGGTTAAATAAACCCAAACTGACCAGAACAAAATGACCCTTCTCCCATTTATGCGAATGTATCACAAAATGCTGGATTTAATTTTGACCCAGAAGTGATGTTTTAGTTGGCTATTTTGATTTTGGAAGTAAACAATATGTGGGTCACACATGGTACGCATGACAGGACATTTGGAATGGAAAGTTATCCTACTATTTTGATCATCCTTGTCAGCACAGTTGCTACTGTTTGTGCAGCCATCAACAATACAGCGCTTCACCATTATTATTATGTATTTTTATCCAAAAATTAAGAAAACGTACAACATGATGCATACAGCGTTTCATGATGCTTGATGCTCAGCCAACTAAACGTCACTTCCGGGTTATCGCAGCCAGCATGAAACTCACTTTCATTTTGGAATTTTTCTTCAGAGCTTGTCACAAACAAATGATTTTATCCTGGATTTTTATAAAATATTGGTTTACAAGTTATTCATTTGATAACTTTTTGCAGGACACTTTGGCTGTGTATACGAGGGCATGTTCCTTCAAGATGGTGAGGAACTCCATGTTGCAGTCAAAAGCCTTCTGCATGGTGCCACCAATGATATCTCCAACTTCCTACGAGAAGGAATTATGATGAAGGACTTCAAACATGATAATGTGTTGAGGCTTATCGGTGTATGCATCAAGGACGACAGAATACCACTGGTGGTGTTACCATTTATGAAACATGGGGATCTGTTAACCTACATCAGAAATCCACAAAATGTGAGTTTAATTGCTTTGATGAATTTGATTTGGCTTATGTTGTAGTTAAACCTTAATGCCCATGGGACAATTTGATTGTTTAATTCTTAGGGTTAATTAGCCAGTCAGTTTTGTAGCTGGTGATGTGGTATTCATAGGTAATTCAAAAGTATTCCTATGAAAAAGTTGGCTTTGTTGTTATCCAGTGGCAGTGCAAGATCTCTTTTTCTTGGGGAAAAGTTTTATGGGGGGGGGGGCAAAAGTGAAATTCTGGAGGGGCAAAATATCAAAAATTTGGAGTTTTTTAACCAATTTTGGACCAAAATTGCTGATTTTTGCCAAAATTTGGTGTTTTTTGGTCCCAAAATTGATGGGGGGGAATGCCCCCTTGGCACCGCCACTGTTGTTACCTGTCTCAAGTAATGTTCCTTATAACTATGCATGGTCACAACATACTGCAGTCCGGTACGGTATTTGCTGTGGTCAAGACCCAGTTCACAGCTCATCTGCAGTTCTTTAGACCCTCTTCAAGTATGTTTCAGTTCTTAAGACCCTTACTTTACAAAAATGCACAAATTTTAGCTTCATGGCTAAATTTTGGAAATTCTGCCAGTTTTCCTTCCATAACCCCCCTCTATTTGGCCCCACAAATTCAGTTCCAATTCAATAAAATCCAGTAAAAATTCAGTATGTAAGACCCAGTTTCACCCAAAAATTCAGTTCTTAAGCCACCAAGTCAGCACCACTACCCAAATCCAAGATGAGTGCCCCCCACATTCTCTATATTTTGTAATTATTTTTCAAGATACGCCCTACTGTTACCAGTTTTTTGTTTGCAGGGAGGAATTAACAGCACGCCAGTTACTAGAATTCTGCTGTGGTATTGCTGATGGCATGGATAATGGGCCAGCCTTAAGTTTGTCCACAGAGATCTAGCTGCTCGTAATTGCATGCGGATGATTAGTGTTTCGTGTGAAGTTTGCTGACTAGGAGGTCGCGAGATATCTATGAACGTGACTACTACAGTGCCAAGATAAGACTGCAAGTTGCCGGTGAGATGGATGGCACGGGAATGACTTAGAGAAAAGAAAGATCTATAACACAAAAACAGATGTGGTAGGTTATTAAGCATTGACTAGGTGCTGTGTCGTCTACTGCAAGCATGAGCCCCCAGTGGGCACATGAATACTGGTATACTCCATTTCCCTACCTCCAGGCAGTGACATCAGTGCAAGATGTGGATGGTCGCACCAGGTTAAAACCGCTTCGCTATAGTGCTTTTTCATCTTCTCCAGTCAGGACGTCGGTGGTAATGCATTTTTAAGCGCAGATGGAATCATAGTGAGTGTTGTTTCAAAGCGCTGATGTACGCACACGACGTATAAAGGAGGTGCAAAAATCTACACGCAAGACAAAACTGTCAGAACACGTTGATGTCATTGACTTGAAGGGAAGATAAATGGAGTATAGTTTAAAGCGATGGCGTTTACTCGCCCCGCTCAAAAACGGCTATCTTATGTGCGTTATAAAAAAGCTGCGTCAAGGTTATGACATCACTGTACAGAGGCAGAGAAATGGATAGTATTCAGAGTCAAGCATGACAAGCATGATGAATTAATGATCTAATTGCATGTTTTAAAAAATGTAATTAATCAATTTTTTGCAGGGCCGGAAATTCAACGCGAACCCGCGAACCGGGTTCGACTGAAGGTTTCGCCCAAAATTAACTGCGAGAACCAAAACGGGTTTGCGCAAAATGTGTGCCAATCAACAATGATTCAAAGCTTTATTTAAAAATAGCACCGGAGTTTTTCGCGATTTAAAACGGCAATGCGCGGCCGGTTATTTTGAATGAAATGCGCGAAAAATGCACGATTTTAAAGTCAAAAAATCGCGAAAAATGCGTTTCCTAATGGTTGCCCTGATAGTCAACCTGGAACACGAAAAAAGTTTTGCAAAAAACATTGCTTCAACTTACAAGTTGACTTCCTATTTCTTACTTTTTCTCGGTGAAAAATGTCGAGAAGCACTCATTATCACCTTGTTATTTTCCTTCTTATTCAGATAAAAAATTTGAATCAGATGTAGATGGCACTGCCGCGGGCTGAGGCCTTTGCATACATAACGTAACCGAGAATAATTTACTTTCGCACGTGGGAATCCCAGTGGGGCATGGGGAATCCCCGGCCCCGGATTACGTGACGGGTGTTTTTTCCACACTCTTGCCCTGAATAAGTGTCCAGTGGTGAGTTGTTTTATTCATCTCTTCAGCATTCTACCGAAGTCCGGAATGGTTTAATTCCGTGAAGAGTGACCTATTGTAAATAAAACCAATTTGACAAAGACCGGATACGCGCGTTGATTAGCTTTTGATAGCATGCGTCAATATTTTCGTTTTTAAGCACCGAAGCGCACACTATAATGACGATTCATGGAAAAATAGGTCGGTTCAAGATTAAGTTAGAAGTAGGGTTAGCTAGGATTATAAATACAGTTGGACTAAATTTTGCACTTATTGAAATCTTGGTGAGTCATCAATTTTCGCCGACGTTTGTCATATAAGAGTACCTAATCAGTTTGGTGGTTTGTTTATTGCATTAACATTAAAAGGTGTTTTTTTACAAATCGTGAAAATTCGCGCTGGGAACGCAACAAATTGTGATAGAGCCCCCAAAAATTCGCGATTTTTTTTTCGCGAACTCCGGTGGCCTATATAAAAACTTACAAAGACCCTTGATTTCATGTGTACTAATGTCATTTCCAGCAATTTTCATTGGCAAACATATGCATAATTGGAAAGGAAAAAAAGATATCATTATCGCCCCTTTGATATGTATAAACCGATAATATTATCAATGAAATTTTGGGGAAAAATTTTGAAAAGTAACCCTTTTTTAAATAAAATCCTATCCATGGGTACGCGGAATGAGTTACCTTTTAGTGTTATTAAGATAGTACAGGCCCCTGTCTTTATTTCATATAATTGAGAATGGTTTTTTGTTAGGTTTCTCGCAAACTCCTGCTAGAGAACCTAAAAGCCGGAGAATTGGAAGGTTCTCACGGTCTCGCAAAAGGTCCCTTTTTGCGAGAACCTAATAGGTTCTCGCAAAGGTCCTCCGACGAATTTCAGGGCCTGTTTTGTGTCGTCTGCAAGAATTGCAGAAGCACATAGGGACTACTCGGCGTATGTCAGAGGTGTTGGTGTGGTGTCTGTTTGCTGTGGTCAAAATGTTTAACCCTTTAAAATATATTGCCATGCCCGTATGAGTTCCGTAATGGTGAGTGGTGATTTAACTTGGTGGAAAGGAGGGGTGGGTAGGGGGTGACCATTGTGCCTCATGTGACCTGGTGACCTCATGTGACCTTTGGGCGTGTCAAAATGGGAACCTTAATATATTGCATTCCGTATGAGTTCCATTAAGTGCTGCGATGATGTCCTTGTGGAAAGAGGGGTTGTGGTGAACCTGTTAGTGTGACCTCATGTGACCCTCGTGTGCCCTTTGTCCCCATTCACCAACCGCGACGGCAGCCTACACTCCGGATCCGGCCCGCGATGTATTTTTTAATTTTGCCGTATGGTTGGGATGGGGTTTGGGTATAGTGCATGTTGGTCTTCCATCAACTTGCCCACTGTGTTCCCAGGTTCGACCCTTGTCGTGCCTACGATTTCATGTGTGGTTGTCTCAGTCCCATACTTGGCCTTGCAGGTTTTTTCTGGGTACCCCAGTTTTCCCTCCTTCCTCTTCTAAAACTGGGTTTCTTTCTTTTTTCGCATACAGTTGTATATGATACTAAAGTTTGAATTGCCAATAAAGTATCTTTGTAACACTAACATGACGATCGTGTGATGTGTCATTCGATACTAATACGTCCTCTCCCTCTTATGTTAAAGTATTTGTTAGTGTAAGGCCATAAATAAAATAGAATTTGTTTCTGTACAATTTTAAAGAGGGTACTATGTGACCTCTTTCTAAAAACCAACTTGGGGAGTCAGCTTAATTATTACTTGCTAAGTCTTGTTTATGTATCAAATACATTTTCATTTAATGTAAGAGGTCAGTGTTTTATGTTTGCATTGTTTTAGGGTCATATGGCATCGTGATGTGGGAACTTATGACCAGAGGTGTGACGCCATACCCCTCAGTGGATAACTGTGAGCTGTCGACATTCTTACAGCGTGGACGACGCTTGCCCCAGCCTCCTCACTGCCCTGATAAGGTGTAAGTAAGACAGGCCTCTCTCACTTTACCACATTGTGTTTTTCATTCAGACACAAATGAGTGTTACTTTCTTTCTCTCCAACTCCAGTTCCTCCTCCAAGGGTGAGGGGGCCCCACACCAGATTAATTCAATGCATTTGGTCATTACTTTTTTTGTTATTTGCTGAATACCACCAGGATCACCTTTTATCCCCTGGTGCTTTAGCAGAAGGGGGCTTTTGTCATAGCAAATTCTATCGTGTCATCAGCATCTGTCTGTCTGTCTTCCCAAGGTACCCATCAGACCCATTGACCCACTCTAGGTGGACACTTGCATCACAGGACTTAGTATCTACCCTTAGATCTACCAATATTTTGCACTATGACAAACAGGGCTGTAGGACACATGTTCATATTTTTGTGTATTTCAGCAGTCCTTTTCCACTCTTATTTATTCCCCCTGAAACCTGTGCAAACTCTCTCCCTTACCGTTTCCACTCTTATTCCTCAGGAATACGTGCATAGTCTCTCAACTCACTGATTAAATCCACCAACTTTGAGTCTCCACCAACGGGGATCTTGCAATGTTTAACTTGCAGTCTTTTTAATCCCCTGGCTTGAAAGCAGAGGGAATATTGCAAGGGTGCGCATGTCCTATGTTGTTGTATGTGGTGTGTTCAGTTTGGTTAGGTTTTTTTTTTTTTTAAAGAATTCTGTTTGTTAAACACCAATATCATATAAGACTTGGGGTGAAGGTGCAATAGAGGTTCCTTCATATGTGAATGATGTCAAAGGTCATGGACCAAGGTCAAAGGTCATCTGAGGTCATGTTCCAGTTCCAGTTTGGTTAGGTTTTCGTTTTTCGCATCTCCTTCGAAAAGTTTATTAAGTCCGATTTAAACCAGACTTGGGATGAAGGTGCAATAGGGGTTCCTTCATATGTGGATGATGTCAAAGGTCATGGACCAAGGTCAAAGGTCAACTGAGGTCATGTTCCAGTTTGGTTATTTTTTTACCTTGGTATGTGACCTTTGACCTCAACAACATCTAGTCGTCTTTGAAAAGTTCTTCTTATCGTGTCCAAACACTGTGGTTCTCAAACATGATCCAGCCAGATGGGTACAACGTCTGGCTGCTTCACTGAATTCCGCAAATCGGACTTCAACTTTTGAAAAGTTGAAGTCCGATTACAACCTAACGCGGGTCGAAGGTGTAATATGGGTTCCTTCATATGTTGTTGAGGTCAAAGGTCACATACCAAGGTCAAAGGTCATCTGCAGTCATTTTCCCCTTGGTTAGGCTTTCATTTTTCAGAAACTGCTACATTTCTAGATATTATTCCATGAGAACAATTTATTGAATTTTGATGCCCTGCAACTGACAACTGTGCCAACTAACCACCTTGTGTATACTGCGATCTTGCCAGGGGGATCGCACAAGTTTACTTGCTGTATTTTTCTGTTTGTAGTGTTCCAAGTGCACTGCAGTCCAGTGTAACCAAAAGCTTTGCAATGTCATTTACATGTAGGCACTGCAATCAAATCTGTATGTTAGCAAATTGCTTCTTTTTAACAGTCTTTCTTTATTTTCCTCAGGTTTGATGTGATGGATAGTTGTTGGCTAGTAAGCCCAGTAGACAGACCAACCTTCAGCCAACTAGTCATTAAACTTGATGAGATTCTAACCAGTGAAGAGGAAGCCTCCGCATTTGACCAGCATCAGATCTACATTAATGTGTAGGTCAGGCATTTGACCAGCATCAGATCTACATTAATGTGTAGGTCGGGCATTTGAACAGCATCAGATCTACATTAATGTGTAGGTCAGGAGACTGACATCAGGATGATTGGGAGTCATTTCCATTGATGGCGTCTTCAAGTTTTTTCTGTTGCATGAGGCCAGGCTCACCGGAGTCAATGAAGATATGCATCGGGAAAAGTGTATGTGACCTCACCAATGGAAATCCTAATTATTGGGTCATTTTTAAAAAATCAATCATGTAAGAGTCGATATCATGACATTTTCAGTAAACAAAGTTGCTGAAAGCCACCAAAAATTATGAACTACTCAGAAAGCATGGCACACAGTGAACAACACCACCTCTGTAAACCTGATGCAGTATAATTGATAATATAAAAGCCTTTTGATAATTTTGTAGGATTTTGTCAATGAGGACAGAATCCATTCAAATAACTTCAGGTGTTTTTGAGAGATGCCAATCCTGGGGTTCAAAGTAGTTAAAATCTACACTGAAAAGTTTCCAATTTTTTTACTTATACAATGGATTCAACATAATTGACTGCCAGCGGGTTCAAAAGCGGTTGTAACTAAGTTTCCCATCTCCGAATGGCAAGTCCAAGTTAGTGTTAAGTATTAACAATCTAGTTGATTGAAGCAAGTGCAAAACCAGTTGAACCCTTTCACAAACCGTGATGGCAGACAAATCTAGTTGAAGCCAAGTGCAAAATGCAGTTGAACCCATCCAACCACAATGGCAGACAAATCTAGTGAGGCAGTGCAAAACCCAGTTGAACCTATGACAAAACCCATTCACAACATGCGTTTGGTTTGAGGTTGGATGAATTTTTATAGTATAAATATATAATCAAGCGGCGATTGGCTTTCCAGGTTAGAATCAGTGTTATGGGGACACAAGGAAACCACAGTGACACAGTTGACTATGACTGTGTGTGCACAAGCGTTTACAACAGGGTGCTTATCTTACAAAAAAAAGAAATAAACCAGCGCTCATGCACCCATTGACTGCTGTTTATTTATCAGGCTCAAAGGGGATGATGACACAATAATTGGGTGTATAATCAGTGGGTGCAGTGGGCCTTGTTTTCCCATTATTTTTGAGATAAAATGTTTTGGAGGGTGCCTAAATGATAGCTATTAAATTTCTGATTAAATCAAATAATTCCCAATTATTTTGAATGAAAACTTTTTATATATACGTCAAATAATGAGATGAAAAATCTGTACCACACTAATGATGGTAGTGTGAGTTGTCATTATATTTTAACTGTGCAAAAATCTGTTTGAGTAATGAGCAAGACCAGTATAAACCTATCAGTATGTTTAAGTTATTATAAAAGGTTTAGTTTTGTGTTTTAGCATTTTGTTCGCCTGCCTTAAGGCAGGAAGACAGGAAGACACATAGTGATCAATTTGTACCCTGTTGTCTGTTGTTGGTGTGGATGTCTGTTGTTTGTTGATGCTGTTGTTGTGTGATGTTGGTGTTGGAAAAAAGGGTGGTTAACAATTTGCCTGTAATATTCGCATATTTGATGGATTTAAAACCAAACTTGAGTCATGGATGCAACAGGGATCCCTCATTTGTTATGGTCACATACCAAGGTCAAAGGTCATGTGAGGGTCAAGTTGTACGATGGGCCTGAAAATGTAAAATGACCAAAATTTGAACAAGTTGAAGGTCACAGGGGCTCGTGCGGTCCTTGAAGGTCCTTGAAAAGTCCTGGAAAATTCAAAATCCTTTTTCCAGACCTTGAAACCCTGGAAATTCACAAATAGTCCTTGAAAGTCCTTGAAAATTACAGTCACTGTGTGATGATTTTTGATAAAAGAAATCATGGCAAACCAAAAAAGTAAGAATTTTATAATCCATTTGGACATCAACGGCAATGGGAATTTAATGAAATTTATTAACCCTTATGCTGAGCTATTACAGGCTGTAACATTACTGAACGTGTCATAAATGCAAAGATCACGCATATTTTGGTTTGTTTTTGTTAGCGGTGTGTATTGAGAAATTCATGTTCTATTAAAAGTGAAACTAATTGAACACATGCCTACGAGTACGGATTTTTCGTATTCAGTACGGAAAATGAAGCGAAAATACGGACGGATGTTTCCCGAAAAAAAAAACGTGGCAAAAATGGTCGCGTCACTAAACAAAAATAAAAGTGTATATAAAGTAAGAAAAATAAGTAAAACAGACAAAAAAGTGAAGGAAATGAGGGCAATATCTTTTCACAACAAATAAAAAAGAACATAGATTTTAAAAGATTCCAATTTATAAAGTCTGTGTTAATGGTTCCGCATCGTGTTTCTCCAGATTTTCGGAAGGTTTCCCAACCTTAATATCTTGATGAACATCTTATTAAATGCTGCATGCTAAAGTCTTCTTCGGAAGGTTTATTTCTGTCTACTATTTAACTGCAGTGCTGCAAAGGGTAGTAAGCACCTTGTAAGTTTTAGACTCAATTTCATGCTCTTTATTAAAAGAAAATAATCATATGGACTTATTTCCTACTGACAGTTCCTTGAATGTGGCTGTCAGACGGCGGGAGCTCTGTCCATTTTTTCTGGAAAAAGCTGTATTTTAAAGAGAGCTCGATCTCATGTGCAGTTCATCGTGCATAGGTAGCTCAGTTTTCACGTTAGAGCTTAAAGTTTACGATTTTAAGTTCATTTTTAATGGACTACTGTAGCTAACAATCTTCCTTATGGACTGTGTCATACTTGACAGTTCCTTAAAGGGGGGGAACTATCAGATGGCGTAACTCCGTCCATATTTTTCCAGGAATGCAGTAATGCCAAAGAGCACTCCCATGATTGCAGTTGTATATAGATGGCTCAGTTTCAAGCTATGATTCCTTGTAAAATTTCGATCTTTCTTCTTTTTTTCTTTTTTGGAGTTTTTTTAATTAGTTCCTACTGACAGATCCTTAAATGGGGCGTCAGGACGCGGTAGCTCTGTCCATTTTTTTAGAAACTGCATGTAGTTTAACGAGTCCTATCTCGTGATGCAGTTCATTGTTCGTCGGTTAGCCGGTTTGGTTTTCAAGTTAGGAGCCATTAAAGTTTGACTTTAAGTAACGATTATTTGAAGTGGTCCCATAAATGCAAAAGATACGCCCATTTTGGGTTTGTTAAATTGTCTTAGTGGGTGTATTGAGAGAAGTTAATGTTCTCTGGTAAAGTGGAAACTAATGCAACAAATGCCTACTAGTACAGATTTTTGTATTCCTACGTGAAAATGAAGCGAAATACGGACATTTTCCGGAAAAAAAAATAGAAAAATGGTCGTGTCACTAAATAAAAATTAAAGTGTATATAAGTATGAAAAAGTAAATACGTAAATAAAAGTAAGGAAGAGGGCCATATTTTTCAAAAACAAAATAAAGAAAATAGATGGAAAGATTTTCAATTTATAAGTCTGTGAAAATTGTTTCCAACATCGTTTTTCTCCCGACTTCGGAAGGTTTACCCACACTAATATCTTGATTTAACCATTTAACGCTGTTGCTAAATGTCTTCTGAAGTTATTTTAGTACTATAGTCACCGACGGAGGTTTGCAAAGGGGTAGACCTTACAAAAATGTTTTGTTAAAGTGGTTTTGTTGTCAAGTTAAGAACCGTTGAAAGTTTTAGACTCATTTTTCATGCAATTTATTTAATTTTTAAAAATACTCTATATGGTCTTATTCATACTGACAGTTCCTAGAATGAGGACGTCAGATGGCGGAGCTCTGTCCATTTTTTTCTAGAAAAGCGTATTTTTAAGAGCTCGATCTCATGATGCAGAGTTCATATGTACATAGGTAGCTCAGTTTTCAAGTTATGAGCTTTAAAGTTAGACGTTAAGTTCATTTTTAATGTATACAAAGTAAAAAATATTTTCCGTTATGGACTGTGTTAATATTGACAGTTCCTAAAAGGGGGGAAACTATAATCCGTGGTGGAAACTCATTTCCATTATTTTTTTTCAGGAAGAGTAATTTTAAAGAGCGTCTCATGATGCAGTTGTATATAGAGCTCAGTTTTAAGTATGATCCTTTAAAATTTGACCTTCTTGTTTTTTCATATAATTCTCCCTATGGACTTAGTTTCTATAGACAGTTCCTTAAATGGGAGTCAGATGGGGGGGTTACCACATAACTATAAACAATATACATTTTGAATGAGTTACAAGTAGTCTCAATGACGCACCATTTTAGGTATTTTTTGCTGTGAACAAGTCCGTCCATATTTGCATATTTTGGTACAGAAGACCACAGGAATCAATACAAACATTCGGACCTTGAAATTAGCTCATTTAGATCCTTGAAAAGCCCTTGAATTTTGGAAGGAACTGGGTGTACGAACCCTGAGTTCAAGTAGAACCAAAATTGAGTCATAGGTTGCAACATTGGGATCCATCATTTGTTGATGCGTCAAGGTTCAATACCAACGGTCAAAGGTAATATGAGGCCTATCATTACAATCCGCGACGGCAGGCGGCACGTGCGGTCCGAGGACCGATGTACTTTTAAGTGGACGTACAGAAAACTGTATATATACAACCAAGCAACAAGGTTAACAGTAAATCAGTTAACTGTCTGTATGATTACTTCAGACAGAAAATTTCTTCTAGAAACAATAATTGCCAGTGAAAATATCATGTGAGTATTAGGAGGCTAATGGCAAAGTGGAGGTCTTTTTCTATTGATTATGAAAATTTTAGTTTCCAAATATTTGTGAGGACATTGCCGTTTTAACAAATCAAATTCGAACCCTGTTTACATTAGCAAGCCAAGTATTATTTACCCTCGTACTTCAGTACTCCAGAATGGAGGAATATCTTTATAAAGGGGCAAAAGTATGATTTGTGTATTACTAATTCATGATTAACAAGATAATATATTAATAATTAAATGGTTGGAAGAAGTAACAAAGTAAATAGTGGCTTCTGTAAAAGATCTAAGTTGAATTTTCAGTGTATGTGTATGTCGTTGGGTGACATTATCTATAAAATACAAAGGCAAGATTCAGTGTGAGATTACACTGTGGTGCGGAGAATGACAATATTATGAGAGTGACCAGGCACACGATTCATGGTGAGTGATTACAGTGGACCTAGTGGGAGTAACCATAGTTGATAATGGGTCGTCAACCCTGGTGAGCAATGTGAGAGTTGCAGCTGATGTTGTCTTCTGAGAGTGAATGTAGTGACTCTATATTAGAGTGACCATGAGTGATCATTGTGAGAGTGACACTGTGGTGGCTTGTGAGAGTGACCATATCATGGAGTGATTCAGTATGAGGAGTGACCAGTGATGACATGAGATGAACCATGTAGTGATCATGGTGAGAGGGCCACTGTGGTGACTCTGGAGTGCTATGTAGGCTAGTGATATTGTGATTCTATATTGAGAGTGACAGTGATGACCTGTGAGAGTGACTCATTCGTGAGAGTTACTATGGGGTTATTGAGTGACACTGATATCTACAGGGCCATAGTCACTCTAAAAGTAATCACAAAATACCTTCCACATGCTTACACAAAAAGTAAAATTTGGCTGTATAGACTAGGTAGGGCATTCTTTCAAGAAATACAAATTGTTACTTTTAAATTTGCCTTAAAAAACACAAGTTGTGAATATGTTCATGTAAATAAAGATAGTAACTTTATTACTTAAATAAAAATACTTAAATAAAAATACAATGCATAACTATTGCGAATAGATTATTGAAAATCAGAGGTAACATATATTGTACTTAATGCGCTTATTACAAAAATGTTTAACCATTGTTGCAACATAGGAAAGGTGACTAATTGTCAGAGTGACAGTGGTGACTAATTGTGAGTGACACTGGTGACTAATTGTGTGAGTGACACTGGTGACTAATTGTGCGAGTGAACTGGTGACTAATTGTGAAAGTGATAGGGTGACTAATTGTGAGTGACACTGATGACTAATTGTGAGAAAGATGCTGGTGACTAATTCTGTTATTAAAAGTGGTGACTAATTGTGAGAGTGACAGTGGTGACTAATTGAGAGAGTGACACTGGTGAATAATTGTGTGAGTGACACTGGTGACTAATTGTGAGAGTGAACTGGTGACTAATTGTGAAAGTGATAGGGTGACTAATTGTGAGTGACACTGGTGACTAATTCTGAGAAAGATGCTGGTGACTAATTCTGTTATTAAAAGAGGTGACTAATTGTGAGAGTGACAGTGGTGACTAATTGTGAGAGTGACACTGGTGAATAATTGTGTGAGTGACACTGGTGACTAATTGTGAGAGTGACACTGGTGACTAATTGTGAGAGTAACAGTGGTGACTAATTGTGAGAGTGACACTGGTGAAAAATTGTGTGAGTGACACTGGTGACTAATTGTGAGAATGACACTGGTGACTAATTGTGAGAGTGGTGACTAATTGTGAGTGACACTGGTGACTAATTGTGAGAAAGACACTGGTGACTAATTGTGAGTGTGAGAGCGGTGACTAATTGTTAGAGTGACACAGGTGTCTCGTATTGAGAGTGACTTCAAGATTTGTTTTCTTATTTCCTTTGTGTGTGCGTGTATATGTGTATGAACTGTAGATAAATGCATCAATGTGTACAAAGTAAGACTTTCAAGTCCTTCACAGCTTTTTGACCCCGTGCAATTTGCTTTTATTTTTAGAACGCTTTTGCAAACCTCTGCAAAAAAATGGAAAAATCTGTTGTGGGAATCTAGCTACATAGGCCTACAAAGCTCATGCTTTGTATTTTATAGTATATAAATATATACTGCCATGAGAGGCTCTGGTTAAATCTATGGGTGGGAGATGACATCAAGTAGACCTACTATTTTCCTGCTTTCTATGTATCCTTGGCAGGATATTTTTTTTCAAAAAAAATACTGTTACTAAAAAGAATACAAGTTGTGAATATGTCTATGTAAGTGTAAATAAAGAGGATAACTTTATGACTTTTGTAAAGTAAACACTATTGTGAATACAGTATTGAACAGCCAAGCATGGATGTGATCAGAAGAAACATTTATTGTGGGCCGCCAGCTATAGCTGGCAGGACCACTTAGCAATCCGTTGTGCGTGTGTATGTGTGGATGTGTGTATGTGTGTGTCACAAATTGTTAAGTTTTTTTTAAATTGACCTCAATTGAAAAGTTTAACTTCACTTGGAACCAAAACTTGGTCATAGGGCACAATGGGATCCTTATGAGGTTGATGAGGTCAAAGTTCATGTGAAAGGTAAAGGTCATGTGAAGTCAAGTTGAAAAAAATGGGCTTAAAAGTAAAATTGATCTAAATTGAAAAAACTTGAAGTTCAATTGGAACCAAACTTCTGTCATAGGTGCACAATGGGATCCTTTTTTTTTTTTTTTTTTTTATCAAAGGTCACGTGCCAGGGTCAAAGGTCATGGGGCGGCCCACAGCTTATATTCTTTGAATATAGGGAGCGCGAAAGCCGAGAACCGCGAAATTTAGTTGAAATAGAGAATTTTGTAATTATGTAATTTGGTATGAATATTTGGGCATGATTGTGGCTGGTCATGGCGTTACCAGCCCCTCGATGACCTTCTTCTCGTCTGTTTGCATATATTAAAAATGACCCTTATAGTGTAGCTGACTCAACTCCAATGGTTTTGGAATCAGAAAATTGGTTGATAACATATAAAAAAATTTGGATTTTTCATTAGGTTTCAGGTTTACGTTATGAAACCAATGATGACGTCAAATTTGGGATTCTGTCGGCCACCACCTGTTCCAGGGAATAATATTAAAATAATTCACGAAAAAACATTCTACAAGGGGGAAAAAAGCTTTGTGGATAATATTAACTAGATAAAATGGTTTTAAACCTGTATCACACAAAACAGATATAAGAATCGATGAGAACTAAATCATTTTTAAATGCTTGTAATTAAAATGCTCAGGGTAATAAATTGCTTTATATTTGTGTAGATATTTTATACAACTTTGTTATTTTTATTATATTTGTATCTAATAGCTTTAAACTAATTTTTTTAAATGCCAATTGAAGTAGCACAACTACCAAAGTAAATGAGCAAATAGCTACCAAATTATTAAATATATGAGAACTTTCTGCATGCATATAAGGGGACAAACCAAGATATTTTAAGTCCTGTGATCGTAACTAGTTATGTAAGAATGCTAATCTGCCTCCCTCAAACTTTCTAATGTATTAAATTAGTCATAATCAGCGTTCGAAATTAGCGATTGCCCGTTCGCCCGGGACAACCAAATTGAGCGGCGGACAACCAAAAATGATATTACAGTTGTCCGGTGGACAACATCTAGAGCCATAAGTCACTTTTGATACGCCGCAAGTTGTTTCAAAATACGGACAACCAACACTTTTGGCGGACAACCAAAAATTACAACCTGGTTGTCCGTAGGACAACCACACTTTTCCCTTAAAGCAATATTAGCACATTTTTGAAGAGCGCCCCCAATTTCAAAATTTGATATTTTTGCACAGTTACGTTGGTAATTGTCTAGGAAACTATACCTGCGAACGGGAATGCTAAAAAATGCGTATTTATCACAAAATAAGCGATTTTGTCATTAGAATTAGGATCCCAGATTGGACTTAACGCAGAGCTGGAAATGCTACATTTATGTCTGTCCATGATGAAATAGTGCCACCTCGAGAAAATAACCTCTAACTTGATTTGCCTGAACCAATAAAACAACTAATGGATGAGCATAGACACATACATGGCGCTATTTCCCGGCTATTTCACATTGGAAGGCCGTTTCCAGCAGCCGTTGTATTATTATCGGGGATCCCCGATAATAATTATTCTTCTACAAAATTCCTTCGTTTGTGACACATAGACATTTTCGAGCTTAACCATTCACAGGTATAGTTTACTAGCCAGTTACCAATGCAATCGTGTGAAAATCTCCAATTGTTGAAAAATTGGGGGCGCTCTTCAGAAAAATGTGCTAATATTGCTTTAATATGGATGCTGGTCATAATAGCATTGACCCCTGCCCTCCTCTAGCAAAACTAGTTACATTTTGGACTTCATATTAATCTTTTGGTTTGCTCTCTAAGGTCTGGTGTTGGAGATGTTCTTTAACCCTTGTCTACCTGAGCCATTTTTGTAACAAAACTCCCAAAAGGGGCATTTGCCACCCCCTGTGATTTTCCTTACTGAACATCTGATTCCTATGAATTTGATGCTACAATTGAATTTTCCCCTATTCTACATTTTGTGTATTGGAAATTGGCAGTTTTGCTGACATGCAAATTTTATAACATATCATTCTGATGCAATGCCAGGCATGTTGGTACTCATTTTGGTATCATTGGAAAGAGGAGGACCATAGCTATCCATTGGTATCAAAATCAAGTGCCTCTGATATTTCTGTGTGGCATATTGGTACTTCTCACCCAAAGGGGGTGGTTGCCACCCCCACCCCATAGATCACTTTGGGATCACCCCATACCTTACCCATACCCCGGTGGATGTTTATGCATGAAAATGAGCGTAAAATGTCAATTGACAATTACATTAAATGATTTGGTACCAGAAAAGGAGGTTTCATCAAGGTGGAAAAAAAACTTGAAGGGCAGTGGCAACAACCCCCCCCCCCTTTTTGGTAGACGAGGGTTAAAGGAGAGACTTTCCTCAATGCCTTTCTACCCACAGCATTATACTATTATTTCTTAAACAAAATAATTAAATGATTGAATTTGTGCTTGTATATATAAGGGAGCCATTTGTGTAACATGAATACTGTGTATTTGAACACATCTGTAAATACAACAATCAACCTGATTAGGTCAAAACTGTAGTGGTAAAGATACTTTATGTCAGGGGCGGCGCCAGGGGGGGGCGGCCGCTCCCCAAGACTTTCAAAATTTAGGAAAAACAGGGGTTTTTGTGCAAAAATTAGGGGTTTTTAACCAAAATGAGTTCATTTTGTACTGCCCCCCCCCCCCCCATGATGTTTCGCCCCTCCTATGATTTCACCCTGGTGCCGCCCCTGCTTTATGTATATTTTTTAAAAAGTAATGTTTGTTTTGTTAATGTTTTGCTTATCTCTGAAGTAGTGAGGTAGATAAGAGATAATATTTTGAACTATGATAAAAGTATCAAATTTGTCATATTTTTCAAGAGGAAATAACTTTCTGCACTAACATATCTATATAAAAATAACCTTTTTCATAATTTGTTACTTACCTGCCTCACTACTTCAAAGATAAACAAGTGTTTAGTTAAATGAGTGTTAAAAACATACTAAAAAAAGTATTTTTGGAATATATTCCATTTGGCATCTTGGTACCAGTGTGTTGCCTTTGAATTTGCTTACAATTGCTTTTGATCAGGAAGCAATGTGCCTATGCCAGGTGGCAGGTGATTAAACTGTGATGTCATAGTATCAAACTAGCACTGCCAGTGTGTTGCCTTTGATTTTGCATACCATTGCTGTTGTTATGAAGCATGTGCTTATGCAGGTGGAAGGTGGATTAAGACTGTGATGTCATAGTAAGCAAACTAACACACTGCCAGTGTGTTGCCTTTGAATTTGCATACTCATTGCTATTGGTTATGAAAGCAATGTGCTAATGCCAGGTGGACGTGATTAAGACTGTGATGTCATTGTACCAAACTAGCACACTGTCAGTGTCACTCTGGTCAGTGTGTTTCTTTAAATTTGCAATACCATTGCTGTTTTATGAAGCTGCCTATGCCAGTTGGAAGGTTGGATTAAGACTGATGTCATTGCACCAAACTAACACACTGCCAGTGTGTTGTCTTTGGAATTTGGCATACCATTGCTAATGGTTATTGAAGTGTGTGTGTGTGTGTGCATTCGTGTTTGTGGCGTGCGTTGCTTGCGTGCAAGTTACAATGGCAACGGCTTATCTGTACCATTCCACAATATCTGACATCGCCCCCCGTTTGGCAGAACAACCACAGTAAAGCTCGTACTCATTTCCATAGAAAACTCCTCCCTGCCTGCTCTTTTTGCCACAGTTTCCATGACATATAATTAAGGTTGATTCTTCTCACACCCGAATAGACTACGACTAACTGCATTTCCCCCGAATTGCAACCGAAAATGCATGCGAGCCACACACTCGTCCATGTCCAAAACTGGGTGCTGTCATTTTCAACAATAATAACAATTCCTTTTCCGCTGTAGGGGAACCACACAGAACGTGTGCGGCATACGAGCAGGCCGTCCCTGGCGTATTTTGTGAGTGAAATAAAAACACTATGAAAGTCTCCTTTTTTTCCAAATCAAAAAAACATTCAAGTTTTAACTTCATGCTTTTTCTCCAAGTCCTCAAGTTTATAGAAAAAACCCACTGGTGAAAAAAAAATTTGCATGGTCTGAAGTATTTTTTTTTTTTTGTTGAGAAATTGGAAAAAAAGTCCTGCAGGTTTTTAAGGGTTGGCCCGGGTTACGCCCAACAAACATTTTTTTAAATGCTTATGCGATTGTTAAAGCAATATTAGCACATTTTTTTGAATAGCGCCCTCATTTTTCAAAATTTGGATTTTTACACGATTGCCA
The DNA here is from genome assembly GCA_023653785.1 of Ophioderma brevispina. NCBI lineage: Eukaryota > Metazoa > Echinodermata > Ophiuroidea > Amphilepidida > Ophiodermatidae > Ophioderma > Ophioderma brevispina. The sequence continues at coordinate 16,370 of JAMKCH010004728.1, read as the reverse complement.
TTGTTAACTGGCTAGTAACCTACCTGTGATGGTTAAGGTCGAAAATGTCTATGTGTCACAACGAAGGAATTTTCTACTAGAATAAATTTATTATCGGGATCCCCGATAATAATCAACGGCTGCGAAACGCCTTTCCAAGGGAAATCAGCCGAAATAGCGCCATGTAACTGTCTACGCTCATCCATTAGTTGTTTTAATAGTTCAAGGCACGCCCAATTAGAGGTTATTTTCTCGAGGTGGCACTATTTCATCATGGACGGACATAAACGTAGCATTTCCACTTCTGGCCGTTAAGGCTCAATCTGGGATCCCCAATTTTCTAATTACAAAATCGCTTATTTTTTGGTGATAAACGACGCCTTTTTTGCAGTCTCGTTTTCCTAGACATTACCAACAACTTGCAAAAATCTCAAATTTGAAAATTGGGGCACTCTTCAAAAATGTGCTAATAGTGCTTTAAGACTGATGTCATTGTACCAAACTAGTACAGCTGTCAGTGTGTTGCCTTTGAATTTGCTTAACCATTGCTTGATCAGAAAGTGTTTTATAGCCAGGTGGAAAAGTTGATTAAAAACATTTCAACATTTGTGGAAAGGCACCCTGTTCAAAAATTGCGCAAAAAATTCGTGAAATGAAAGTGTGTTGGATGAATTTAACTTTTCATCATAAGGCTTTTTTTATTACCCACTGTAATAGGAGGCAAAACAGATGTTATAGCATTGCCAGATCTCTGAATGTCCCCTTTAACCAACCCCCTGAATTCTACCCACCTTTCTTCGTATCTCTGATTGGCTCATATACATTATAGTAACTCTGAGTAACCAATCATAAAGACCCTTCTACATATCTGTACAAACCTAGTGAGTTTTCCTTACCATGTCTGTGATTGGCTAAATCCAACATGGTCTAACCCAATGTAGAACCAATCCAATTGGCCAGTAGACCTCTGGTCTGTGTTTGCTAATTTAATTTCCTACACAGAATCTCCTCTTTTAAAAATTGTTGATTTTCTGCTCAATAAGAGTACATGTATCTTATTAGTTTCTGTGTTAATTAATTTCCTAATGTCTTGATGTTAGTATGGCTGCCTTTTATGTATATTGATGTTACAGATGACAAATACTGCCAAATTGGGTCTATGCCAAAAATTGATAAAAACAGCTTGAAAGTACTGCTTTATAAGTATTAAATTGTAAGTGCCAAAATGTGAATAAAAGCAGTTTTATACCATTCTCTGTTTCTACACTCTCCAATGTTGGTTATTATGTTGGAATCAAATCTGAGCACAGCTGTTTGAAAGTCTCATTTATTATGACAAAACGAGAATAAAAAAATATAAACGGTGACACACTTTTGACGACTAAGTTGGAGTATTTATGCCACTAACTACATCCTGTGTAAATTTGATGAAATTTCATTGCGGGCAAATATGATTTTTCATCAAAATCTAGTTTTACACGTCTTTCTATGGGAAATAAGCATATAGAGGGTGCTATAACATACATATTATGACCTTTGTAGGCTTATATGGCAAGATTCCCGCAATGGATTTTTCTGATTTTTGCGGAGGTAATAGGTCTTGCATGCCCCTACTTATATCAGTTGTCAAAATTGTGTCGCCATTGCTTAAAATTGCTCTAAAAATAAATGAGCCAATTTGCATGGGGTCAAACAGCTGTGTGAGATGTATCATTAAAATGCTGTGTGTTGACTGCGTATGCACAGCTGCACTTGACCTGGTAACAAGGCATTCTAATAACGTAAATATGTTTGCACGATTGGCCTATTCAGGATAGGTCAGTTGTACTATGTGCTACGCTCTGTGCAAATACTAACTGTGATCAGGGGCGGCGCCAGGGGGGTGGCAGGGAGGGGCGGCCGCCCCCTTGAGAGTTTCAAAATTTAGGAAAAACAGGGGTTTTACGCAATAAATTGCGCAAAAAATAGGGGGTTTTAACCAAAATGAGTTGATTTTGTACTGTTTCGCCCCCCTATGATGTTTCGCCCTCCTATGATTTTACCCTGGCGCCGCCCCTGACTGTGATCAGCGCAGGGTGATGAGTCTCAGATTTGATTCCACACAATGATATGGTGTCCCATGTGATGTGAAATCGGTCTACCCACCAAACTGTCAATGTCTGTGAGCAGGGCCATTTGCAGGATATATTGGGGTGCAGAACAAAAGTGGACTTAACCCCCTAAAATGTGGGCTTTTTTTTTTTTAACTTTTGAATATCTCATTTAACCAAAAAGTAGACTTGTCAATTTTTTTCTCAATTTTTGACTTTATCATATGGGTTGTCAATGAACATAGGCAGATCATAGACCAGCTGTGGAATGTTCCATGTGAACTGCTTGGAAGTGGGCCACTTTAACTTTATCATGACCAAAACTCACTAACACTCACTGAGCTGAAGCTAGAAAATGCACTAAGTCCAAAGAGATGCGATGATGTCATCGTACAAACACGCATATGGGCACGAAATTGCTGGCTGGGCCAGTGACACCCTCATGGTTTGCTCTCCCTGCTCATGGGACGGGTGCACCAGGGGCCACAAGTTCGAATCCCACACAAAGTGTGCAATCTTCTTTAGCTTCTATTCCTTTACTCCTTCCCTTCCTCTTGGGAGAGAGGCTAGAAACGAGAACAGTGTTGGGTTAGGCTGGTCGAGTAAAAAGAAAAGGAAAGGAAGAAAGAAAAAAGAGGAATAGGAAAAAGACAAAAACAATGTTTTATGGTACATGAATTCATGAGCCTTTGAGGCAATTTCTACTTTTCAAGAGGGCCGTACCCACTCCTAGGAGTCAATGAAGCTGAAACCTCCAATATGGGTATAAATAGGAGGCTCAAGCCTTTACAATTTTGCTGGACTTTCATTGAATGTAAGAAAGTTACAAGCGTTGGGCTGGTGACAACCCCGTATAAGGCCAGGAAAATTGAATGTATAGGGGCAGAGAGTTGGTTAGCGATTCTGCCTTTAAAAGTGCTTTGAATCCATATAGCAATACTTTTTATTAGTGGAAATTGTGAATTTTTGGCCAGTTGCAGCACCGATAAAGAAACTGCAGCTCCTATAAAGAAACTGCACACTGTACCCATGATGTAAGGGTAGGGGCCAGGACTCTAGCTATATCGTGTGTTAAAAAACACTTGAACTCTAAAAGTGCTTTGAATCAATATAGCAATACTTTTTATTAGTGGAAATTGTGAATTTTTGGCCAGTTGCAGCACCGATAAAGAAACTGCAGCTCCTATAAAGAAACTGCACACTGTACCCATGATGTAAGGGTAGGGGCCAGGACTCTAGCTATATCGTGTGTTAAAAACCACTTGAACTCTGAAATTACGAAGCTTTGTGACAGAAAGATGGCTGAAACAAGGTGGTTCCCATGAAGAAATCCCTCAAAGAAATATTATTTAACGACCAAAAAATGTCAGTGCCATCATGCAAGTCCAAGAGAAAATAGGGACATTCCAGATGGCAAAGCAGCAGCAGATAGGCCTAAGCAGCAAACATCGGATTAGAGTAGCCCAGAAACTCTCAATCCCAATGTGATGGTACAACCACATCTCCAAAATATCTTGTTCCTCTTTTAATTACATCTTGCATGTGAGGCAGCAGCAAAATGTGTTGAATTTGATGAAGCCAGCTCACTGTTGATTGGTTGGTGTTTGAGAGGTCTATCTCCACCGGTGGACGAAAGGTAGGGCACTCATTAAGAATGTGATCCGCAGTCTGTGATGGAGAGCCAAATTGGCAGGCTGGAGATGGTCGCAGCCCCCATTGGTGCATATTGCTGTTGAAACGACTGACTCCTGTATGAATCCTGTTCAAGGTGACCCATTCCTTGCGTGGAAGATTGCTACCAGGTGGGAGTTCTGTCATAGGTGTGATAGTGATAGATTCATACAAATGTATTATGGTCGATATCTGTTCACTGCAGGCTCTTTTTTTTCATACCAACAATTTAGATCTGGCATGCTATAAGGCCTGCCTTCATACCTAGTTTCCATCGTTGCATTCTGTATTCCTTAAATGTGCTAAACTATCTATAACACACACACACACACATACACACACACAGCTTTCACACCCTCAGAATATTTAACACCTGGTATACTACAGTTGGATTAATAATTACTTGGACGGGAGATTCGCACACCTCGTGGGCGCAACAGCTACGCGGACGTTCTGCGCATCCCTCGACCTATTGTGCGCCGTGAAACGAGGTGCGATGTTCACCCTGGATCACGCAGTTCACGCTCGCGTGTGTTCGATTCTGTCTAACAAATTATTAATCAGATTGTAAATTTAATTTTGAACTATGCCTTTATTATTATGTCCTATATTGTACACTGGTATATCGTTTCTCTTTTCAAATATTGTAATTGTACTGTACTCAGAATTATATTATGTGCTCATTAACCGCTCTATACAATCACCTAGTTTTTGCTGCAATTGTCACTAATATCCTAAAATGCGGTGCAATTACAAAGGTATATACCCATGTTTAACTTTGATAAAAATGTATATTTTGTTTATTATTATGTTGAAAACCAATATATGCCATTTGTAGCCAAAAATCACAACGTTATTATGGTTAATCATTGTACATTGCAAGGTTTTTTGCATTTATCAACACTTTTGTTGTAGATACAATACTTGACTTTTGGTCCCTGCATCTGTGCATTTTTAATATACTGTCTGTTTACAGTTCCTTGAGTATGACATTATTACTGCAAAAGTCTTAAGATATTACAAACAATCAGCATACACACATTTATGCTCATACTTCACAATTAACAAAACATACAATCATTCTCACACACACCTACAACAATACTTCTGTACATACTATCACTGATATGCGCAACCTTAATTCATACTACATTGGAACTGTTTTTTTTACTTCATGATACATTTTCAAACTTTTTTAACAATGTGTTGAGGCCAGCTTAATTCAATCTTTTAAGCTTTTTATTTGTATTCCAATTTGATATGACCCTATTCTCATCAGTTTCATTCATACAGTTTTGGCGTTTTTTTTTTATTTTTTATTCTCTCATACTATAATTTGGCCTAATGTTGTTGTATGTTGTTTGGTTCGCAAAGCTCTGACAGTTTCGATCCATATTGCGCCAAATTCGCATAAAAGGTGCATAGGATACCGGACGTGTTCAACGCTATAAATTTGGACAAATACGTTCAGAAATGACTGAACAATCAACGAAAATGTGCTCTGTTGCCTATGATAAATTACCATTGTTTGTACGGCGTTACTAAGCGGCGCGTATGCGTGTGCGTTGCGACGGGTGGTTACGCGTGCCAACGGCGATACTCGTAAGACGCTATATGCGGTTCGCAAAGAAATTTACTCACCCTTTTATGTCCTGACCTCACTGAACACCCTTCTTCCATCACCTTCCCTCCCCCCCCCCTGATTCCATCACCCACCCCCATTCCCCCTTTCCCGTCACACCCTTACAGGCTCTTATTAGTGCCACAAACAGTGTGGGAAAGAAAGAAATGTTAAGTTATTTCAGCTTTGATTGTCGTATGTATGGAGAACTATACAGGGTTACCCACGGCCCACAAATTTTGCAAAAAAAAAATTACGGACAATTACGGGATGAAATTTAATAATTAGAAAAATATAATATTTAGAAAATTGGAACTATATAGGCCTAAGTCTACAGGATATGCTGCAAACTACGATAAATAAAAAATATGCCTACTTGGGATGTTTGGATGGGGTGGGCATCTACATGGCGAGAAATTTATATATGGGGAGTTTAAGGAGTTATGAGAAAAATATGTGGAAACGGGAATACAGCTTACCCCACGGGGAGTAGGCCTACTTTTGATAAAAAAAAAAAGACACAGAAACTTATACGGGATATTTAAATATTGAAGTTTTATTATAAAAAAAATACGAGAAAAAAAAAAAAATATACGCGAAAGGTATTACGGTATTAAATATTAGTTGGACATTTCTTGATAGAAATGGGTAACTATTATGAGCTATAGGATATGATAGGTACGGGAATTTGAGGTATTTTAAAAGTGGGTAAAATACAAACTTGCGACTCGGGGAGTCCTAAAGTTCAGGGATACGGGTTTTGTGCAGATCCCCATGCATAGTGTGTCACTTCTTCAGCTGATCGCTTCGTTTCCGTGATCGCTCCCGATCACTCAACAAGCGGGAGCACGCGCAAAGCGCGGGCCTCCCGCTAGTTTATTTAAAATTGCTTACTGGTTCAAACCCTAATTAGTATTGTAGTATCATTCAGTTGTTGTCTCCCCACCCCACCCCGTTATACTGTTCTGTATTGTAGGCCATGTGTTGTTGGTGGTATTATCTCACTGGTATCCACCCGTTTCCGCTTGCTCTCTTTTTCTCCTTCCTTTTTTAGCTTGCTTGTTCAATCCGGTTTCAAGTTCACTGTCTCTCTCACAACCTACTCGTTTTTACTTTACCTTGAACTATTCTTTTCAGTATGCCGTTGCCTGAAATGTGAACTACCATTTAACCACAGATTCATGATGAGACTTGCGCCTCACTCATGAATATTTTCACAGACACAAACTGACCTATCATCAAACTTACCTCCCTTTGCATCAACCGTTACTTACTGATCCCATATCATCTCAAAACATGTGACCACCACTTCACCACACCACAACGGAGTTCTGTTCTGATTCCCGCTATCACACAGAAGGCACAGTTTTAACAAACTAATTAAAAACATCATGCAACGACTCATTTTCCATATTCCATTTCCATTTCAAAACTGTCGCAGTATCAGAAAATCGTATGAGAAATCACTAAACTACCTTGATCACCTCAACCATTCATTCGCCGTCTTAGCTTTTTCAGAAACATGGCTCACTGACACCAAGTCACCACTCACTTCAGGCTACACTATATTCCAGGACCGCTCACTGGCAGAGGAAGGGGAGTTTTGTCTTTACATAAAAAATCACCTCTCACATAATCATTGACACGACACCGGACCAAATTTGATTCACTTTTCATCGGATCCACACTTAACACCAACATATACCCAAACACAGAACTTGTCGGATTATTTATAAGACTGCATGAACACACAACCAAAATTTTAAAACACTCGAGCATCTTCTCACTAAACTAAATAAAGCCACATGATGTCTATATAGTCGGTGACTTTAATATCAATCTTCTCAAATATTCTACTCATCCACACATTAATAGACTTATTACCCCGCTTGCAAACTCTTATATTCCAAAAATTAATAGACCCACACGTATTACGCATAACACAGCACACTCATTGACAACATCATCACCAACTGCTCCGCGACCCAGACTCCACGCCAGGGATATGTGTCACCGACTATGGCAAGCTAAAGGCCATAATAACGTTTGCCGCACCGCGTTGCGGAAAGTAGCAACGCGTTGCGACATTTCGGCAACGCGTTGCGACATTTCGGCAACGCGTTGCGGCGTCGGCCAATCAAAATCATGAATTTCTGTGACGTATTTCAAAATATAGACCCACAACGCGTTGCAAAGTATCTAGCAACGCGTTGTGGAAACTCACAACGCGTTGCAAGCCTTCACAACGCGTTGCAAGCCTTCACAACGCGTTGCAAGCCTTCACAACGCGTTGCGAAGGTCCACAAGCCTAAGGGTCATAAAGTATTGCCGCAACGCGTTGTGAGAAAGTAGCAACGCGTTGCGACATTTCGGCAACGCGTTGCGGCGTCGGCCAATCAAAATCATGAATTTCTGTGACGTATTTCAAAATATAGACCCACAACGCGTTGCAAGCCTTCACAACGCGTTGCAAGCCTTCACAACGCGTTGCAAGCCTTCACAACGCGTTGCAAGCCTTCACAACGCGTTGCAAGCCTTCACAACGCGTTGTGAAGGCAATAAGGGTCATAACGTATTGCCGCAACGCGTTGTGAAGGTTTGCAACGCGTTGTGAAGGTCGCAACGCGTTGTGATATTTATATTTTTGAAATACGTCACAGAAATTCATGATTGTGATTGGCCGACACTCAACGCGTTGCTGAAATGTCGCAACGCGTTGCTGAAATGTCGCAACGCGTTGCCGAAATGTCGCAACGCGTTGTGACTTCTCACAACGCGTAGCGGCAAAACGTTATGTCCCTTATGGCTTGTTAACCTTAGCAACGCTTTGCGAAGCTTGCAACGCGTTGTGAAGCTCGCAACGCGTTGTGAAGGTTTGCAACGCGTTGCAAAGTATCTAGCAACGCGTTGTGGGTCTATTTTTTGAAATACGTCACAGAAATTCATGATTTGATCTGGCCGACACTGCAACGCGTTGCTGAAATGTCGCAACGCGTTGCTGAAATGTCCGCAACGCGTTGCGGAAATGGTCGCAAAGCGTTGTGGACATTTCTCACAACGCGTACGGCAATGCGTATTCCCTTATGGCTTGTGTAACCTTATCAACGCCGTTGCGAGCTTGCAACGCGTTGTGAAGCTCGCAAACGCGTTGTGAAGGTTTGCAACGCGTTGTGAAGTCGCAAACGCTTTGTGATATTTATATTTTTGAAATACGTCACATAAATTCATGATTGTGATTGGCCGACACTCCTGCAACGCGTTGCTGAAATTCGCAACGCGTTGCTGACATGTCGCAACGCTTTGCCCGAAATGTCGCAACGCGTTGTGATATTTAATTATTTTTGAAATCGTCCGAAATTCCATGATGGTGATTGGCCGACACTGCAACGCGTTGCCTGAAATGTCGCAACCCGCGTTGCTGAAATGTCGCAACGCGTGGCTGCAATGTCGCCACGCGTTGCCGCAATTTCGCAACGCGTTGGTGACTTTCGTCACAACTCGTAGCGGCAAACTTATGTCCCTTATGGCTTGTTAACCTTAGCAACGCGTTGCACAGCTTGCAACGCGTTGTGAACTCGCAACGCGTTGTGAAGGTTTTATGCAAACGCTTTTGCAAAGTCATTAATCAACGCGTTGGTGGGTCTTATTTTTTGAAATACGTCACAGAAATTCATGATTTTTGATTTGGCCGACGCCGCAACGCGTTTCTGAAATGTCCAACGCGTTGCGTAAATGTCGCAACGCGTTGCTACTTTCCTCGCAACGCGTTGCAGCAATACTTATATGGCTTGCCATAACCGACACCACAGATCACTCCCAATCTTCCTCATTACATCCCTCAAGCACAAGCACAAGCACGCCACAAAACAATCACCAAACGGGACTACAGAGATCACAACATCCGCACCTTACCGCAGACTCAACACTGAAATCATGGGAAAACACACTAACAGAAAATGACCCGAACACTGCATACAACAACTTCAAAATAACCCTATACACCACATTACACGATTCATTCCCATTACACAGAGACATTAAAAAACTGATCGCAAGCAACCCTGGTTACATCAGCCATTCCCAAGTCAATCAAACATAACACAAGCTCTATAAAACATATCTAAGAACAAACACACCAACAACCAAACAAAATAAAACAATAGCAAAAACAAACTAACTCACACTATTCGTACGCCAATAAAAAACACAACACAGACAGAAATTCAAAAAATGATCTTACCAAAACCTGGACATTCCTCAACAACATTCTAGGGAGGAAAGTATCTACTAAACAAATTCCCGACTTTTTCACTCATAAAAATAAACACATAACTGACGCATTCAATGATCACTTTACTAATCTGGGCAAAAATTTGGCTAACAAAATTCCACCTTCCAATAACCCATTTATTAAACACCTTCCAAAAACCACACCTCAATTTTCCTCAATCCAGTTACTGTAGATGAAATGCACAAACTTCGCCACCTCCTAAAACCTGGGAAAAGTGCAGGTACCGATAAGATATAGACCCTGGGATTGCTAACAAGTCATATGATAACATCATATCGCCTCTTTTGCACATATTTTAACCAATCGCTTCTCACAGGAATTTTCCCAGATCATCTCAAATCAGCCAAAGTCATTCCTATTTACAAAAACAAAGATGCACATGACATTGCTAATTACAGGCCCATTTCTGTTCTTCCATCTTTTTCAAAACTACTTGAAAAAATCATGTACACACGTCTGTCTACATTTCTCAATAAGCACAACATTCTTGTCGACGAACAATACGGCTTTAGGCCCAAACGCTCGACCTACATGGCACTCCTTGAGCTAACAACCAACCTTAACCTCGCACTAAAAAATAAACTCCACACCATGGGGGTATTCCTGGATCTCTCAAAGGCTTTCGACACCATTGACCACGACATTCTTCTTCACAAGCTTTATCATTACGGTGTCCGTGGTGTGGCCTTTGAGTGGTTCAGGAGTTACCTAACTAACCGCTCACAGTCAGTCACTGTACATTCCACCGCATCGTCTATTAAACCTATCACAGTTGGCGTCCCGCAAGGCTCAATCCTCGGGCCCTTACTTTTCATCATTTACATGAACGACATCGCAAACACTTCCAGCACACTAAAACTAATTTTATTTGCTGATGACACCAACATTTTTCTCTCAGACCCTAATCTTAGTGCACTTTTTAATAACATGAATCACGAACTCGCAAAAATCACAGACTGGTTTCGGGCTAACAAACTTTCTCTCAATGTTTCCAAAACTAACTACATGCTTTTCTCTACGCACAACACAAACCACAATGAAACACTAACTATTGATAACCAGACAATCTCCCCGGTACATTCAACTAAATTCCTTGGCATCACAATCGACGAGAAACTAACATGGAATGAGCACATTAACTCTGTCACTACCAAAGCCTCTCACGCAATAGGTACAATCTTCAGAGTTAAACATCACCTTCCAGACTACACATTAAAATCACTATATAACACATTAGTTCTCCCGTACCTTAGCTACTGTAACATTATCTGGGCCTCCAATTATCATTCACGACTCGTCAAACTCAACATTACACAGAAATGGGCCATCCGCACTATCACAAACTCACCCTCCAGACCGCACACCTCGCCACTATTTCACTCGCTGAAAACACTTAAATTAGAGGACCTCAACCGACTTCAAACAGCGCTCTTCATGTTTGACTATTACAACAATCACCTACCTCCGAACTTCAAAAATTACTTTACCACAAATAGACAAATCCACCGCTATAATACTAGACAAGCCGACAAACTTCATCTTCCCCTCTCTAAATCTTCGTCTGAAAAACACTTTATTCAGTACCACGGCGCAAAACTCTGGAATGGTCTTCCAGAATCTATCACAACAATTGCAAATAAAAATACGTTTAAATCTCAACTAAAAAAATATTTTATCAACCAGTACATTTCACAGTGATTACTCCTCCACCCCTTTTCCCCTCTTCACTTTTTTTCTCTACCTCATTTCTATCTCTATCCCCCCCCCCTTATCCTACAGTGTAACATACCACAGCAAGGCACGTTGTCCAGACTGTCCGTCTCCTTTTCCCGTATCCTGTATTCCTGTTAATTTTTTATTATTATTTTTGTTACACACACACACACACACTCACACATAGGCGTAAATCCCGGGGGGATGGGGGGATATATCCCCCCATTATTTTGATGAGGGGGGATGGTCAATACGATCATCCCCCCCCCCCAATGTTGTTGCCCGTTCATGTGTTTTTGACCAAAAATAACCTCATATTTTACCATATTAGTTTAAAAATAGTAAATTTCAGCGCGCTTCGCGCGCATTTTGTTCAGTCTAATTACAATTACATTTATCAGTTTTAACTTCTAAATGGCAAAATTTTCGCGCTCTGCGCGCACATGTGCTTGTAATTCATCTTTTCTGCATACCCCAGTTCATTCAAAAATTTTTCATCAACTCCATCCCCCCAATGTCAAAAAGAAATTTACGCCATTGCTCACACACACACACACACACGCACACACACACACACACACGCGCACACACACACACACACACACTTATTATCTTAAATAATTTATATCAAACCTTGTGTTTATTATGTACTATCTAATATAATTATCTTACTTGTATTTTCATAGGGCCAGCAATAACTATAAGCCCCACAGGGTTGTCCATTGCTGGTCCTAGCATATCATATCGCTCATTTATTTCATCTTAAAACAATTTTAAATTGTTACTTTCTTTTGTACTATTATATAATGCACTGTTTCATACTTTTTGTTACATATGATATGTTATGCTAATAAAATGAATCTTGAATCTATTTGATTGGTCTGGTCTGGGGTATCTCACCTGGGAGCAGTTTTCCATGTCTGTAAATGTTGAATGGGGAGCCGGAGAGTTTAGCAGCGTTTCAACAGAAAGGTCGACGAGAGCGCAGGCTGTCTGCGAGTTTGGTGAGATTCCTTTGCAACAGGTTATGCAGTCAGGTGGCGGGGTTGTCAGCAGAGCCTTTTCACCCAGTTTTTGTGTGTGATGTTCTCGCCGAAGGCACTGCAGATCATGCTTTAAAGCACTGGAGGTAGGACGAAGGCATGAGTGATGCTCTCATGGTCTGTTGTTGAGTACTGTATTCCAGCTTTTTGCTTGAGGCTATCACAACCATGCTGGGGCGTAGAGTGGATAGACTAGCACCCCATGAAAGATCCAGCAAGGCGGCACAGGAAGTTATTCCAAGAAGATACCTTTGCACATACTGATTTGGTCCTCCTGATTGAATTTTTGATTGGACCGTAATCATCCAATTGTTTCAATTTGTTGACAAAAGGTTTATGAAAGTATTTATTGGTCATGTTCTTTATACTCAACTCTAACCCACAAGCTTTTTGAACCCATGCGAATTGTCTCTTATTTTTAAGCAATTTTAAGCCATGGGCGACACAATTTTGACAACTGATATAAGTAGGGACATGCAAGAGCTCTTATTTACCTCGAAAATCCGAAAAATCATTACAAGAATCTTGTCATATGGCCTACAAAGGTCATTATTTGTATGTTTCAGTTGGGCCCTTTATATGCTTATTCCCCATAGAAAAAACCAAAGCAAGATTTTTTATGATAACTCATATTGCCCACATGAAATTTCATCAATTTGCAGAAGCTGTATGTTAGTGGAATAAATAATCGAAATTAGTTGATCAATAATGGTGTTTGCCATTTATATTCTTATTTTCCTTTTATCACAATTGAATGAGAATGTTAAACAGCTGTGTACTGTCATTTGCAGTGGATTAATTCTCTTGAAACACACTGGACCAGCAAGTTGAAGATGTAAAAGTCACTGCTGGATTGAATTTTTACTATTCGGAGGAGACGAGGCACTTTGCAGGAGTTACGAAACTAAACCTAAATGGGGGGGGAAGAGACCATGTTCAATATTCCAATTGCATATTTTTTTTTAAATGAATATTTCTGCAGTTTTATTTTCAGGCCCTGTTTTTGGGTCATTTTTATCTTTTTTACGTGCTTTTCAGATTTTTTTGGGTAACCTCTATGTGGCATCTCTGCAGGTTTTGGACCTGGCGATAGCAAAAATGGTGTGTTAACAATGACTGTTATAATAGGCATCTTTCAGTTTGCGACATTTACAAATGGGGCCTATATTTATCCGCCGCTTGATTCTCATTGGCAAGTAATTTGAAATATACTGCTATTAAGAAGTTCACATTAGCAAGCTCTAGAGGGAGGTGTTCGTGCAGTATCAAGCTTATAGCGCCTGTAAAGCCACTAAAATTGCTTCACTGTGTTGGTTCCATGGAGAAAAATCACTTAAATTGATCCAAAAGTTTAAACTAAATCTAAGAACTTCTAATAACAAGGGGTGTATTTTGATTCATGAACTATCCTATCTATCACCAGGTGTTCCGGGGTCGAAGCACAGTAAAGCACAAGAACATTTTGTGGATAAATTACATACATCCTTCCCATAAAGGAAAGAATAGAGGTCATGAGGTCACATACACAGTGTCCATTGTACATGTTCGTGCTGTCGCCCAAACTGCCACACACAGATTTTGGCTCATTTGTGATTTGGGCATGAAGTTTTTGTCTTTACTACTCGGCTTACTTGGGCGACATATTTGATTGACCCCTCATTTTACAGGAAAAGTATTTACTTTCAGTGAACCAGACACATCAGATTAAAATAATGACACATAGAAACTTTGTGAAAGTCTTAGCTTAATATTGTGTATACATTTGGTCTCGTATTCTGAAGAGGGGTTTAACTTTAGAACGCTGGTTTAAACAGGGTTTGTCCTATAGGAGTGGACCTTTCCTTTCAACATACGTAGGAATTCATTTTAGAGTATGTTGGAAGGAAAAAGTTCCCTCATGTAGGACTCACCCTGGTTTAATCTGGTAGACGTATTCATCATTAGAAGTCCCCACTTATGGGCAAATGGTATTGCCATTCAGTCCGTCAAGCTCTACTTAGCGCTACTGCCCAACGTCATACAGCGCTGAAGTGGCGGAATCATGGACTTCTATATGAAAGTCTACCTAAATCTGTGTCTAAAAGTTTAGACTCCCTTTCAGCATATCAGGCTTATGGTTAAAAACAATACAGGCCTCTTTATAAATTTCTTCATTATGTAATTTTAAAAATCCATAAACGATTTTCATTACAATTGTAATAGAGCTCTATCTATTTTAAGCAACCAAATTAACACTACAACGCCAACCAGCATTCCGTTGGACATACCTGCTTTGGTTGATGTTCCGCATGCCTTCACATACCCAACTTCAAAGATCCATTACTTCTATTTCACCACAACACATATCCACACAAAAACGCAAAAAACTAAATTTTAAACTTTCAATACAATAAAGTATTTTTAATTCAATCTGTAGAAGCACTTCACGTCTCTGACTCAAATGAATTTTTATTTTTTTAAAAAAACCAAATAATGAACTACAAATGTACACTAATTCTTTCACAATTTTCTCCCATCCCCCTCCCTAATGTTTCCTATATTACAAATAACAATACTTCCAGTCTGTACATTCTAGAGCTCTGTAACATTTACCAGTACATTGTACAAATTCAAAAAAACAAATTATTACTCAGGCCATGTAACAAATTGGGTTTCTCACATTTTTCATAGTACCTCTGAAACCAAGGGTATGTTTTAGTGATTGCTTAAACCATGAAGTGTTTCAAAGTTCAGAAGCCAATTTTCACTTAACTCATGGTCATGATCACTTGCGTCCACACTGTGCGGTTGCCTAAATAAGCAGGTATTTCTTGTAAAACATTTACAGATATCAAATTTGCTTATAGGGATAAACACAAATTCCGAGAGATAAAAATTGGAAAAATTTATTTTATCTAGTTTTCTATAAAATCGGGGAAAAGTGTGGAATTGAGCAGCCTAAATCTATTATGTGACCCACCGGAAAAATCTGTTTTCTTCAATGGTCCGATTAGGAAATTGCTGCCTATCCCTTTAAGACCTTACATTTTGCCACAAATGACTAGTTAACGTGCAACAACGCTACCATGATTACCAATGTGAATAAAAGCATGACTGTCCGAGCTTAAGCCAATGAAAAATGCAATATGTGCACTTCATCTGGCCCCCGTTTCATGGAACAGTTACGCATGCATGCTGATATTACTATGACCCAACCCTTTTGGATAAGCACAAGCTCAATCCAATACAACGACGACTTGAAAAATTACCAGCCCAAAACTGCAACCTCGCCCCTCTGGTGGGCGGTTTCTTTTCGTGCTGCATACATGCAGAGAACACATGTTTGATCAATGAGCTATTGGATGAATCAGGTCATTCCCTTTGGCCATTTACATGACTTCACTAAGGGGTATGAATTTTCCCTGTTAAATGGTTTAATATTACACTCAAACACTCCAAATTTGTAATGGTTCCTCAATTATGACTTTGTATCCTGGTAGGATAGACAAAAGCAACTCTATTTTAGTGCATCATTATATAATTTGTTTATACTCGTAATTTTTCAAAGTTTAACAGAATTGAATTTTGTTTTTTTAATGGCACAGACTACAAGCCATTTGATTTTTTTTTAGGATAATAAAGTGAGTAAAGTTTTTCAAAGGGAAATCTACAGACGCACTTTAATATACACTCTGGATAAAAACAGATCCACGCATCAGCATAATGCAATGAAGAACCATTTATTAGTTTCTACTGGCCTATATTATCTTAATATTAGAAAAATTCATAATAACACACCTGTCTCCAATACTAACTTCCATTCGGAGTGAGTATATAGATATTTTTTGGTCAGCTGATGTTTTCATTTAAATGTCTTAAGCAAATATTAAGCATGCATTCTAATAAACTAAACACCATTTCTGGTCATTTTTAACTTTGAAATCTTTATCTTAATGTTGATTTCATTGAATAAACAGAATGCA
>JAMKCH010004727.1:0-40000 GCA_023653785.1 Ophioderma brevispina | reverse complement strand
AGGACACTGTTTCTTCCAAGTAATCAAATATGCTGGTAGGAATTAGGCTTAAATACTAATTGGGACCAGGTTCGGATGACAGGAAATCTTCAGCTTTGTCAAGGCAGTCAAAGACCAAGTTTAACGTTTTACATAGAATGGAGAATTTTCACGGAATTCCGAGTTTAGAACATGGAGTTGGAGAAACATCATTCCTACAAAAATGATTTTTGCTGTTTGTCACACGTTTTTTTGCCAAAATAATTATTCAAATACAAACCTGGTTGTGCAGTAAACACTTTTGTAAAATTATTAAATGTATGCAAAGATGACAGGGCTCGTTTGAAATCATGTAAAATTTTCTCAAAGCTCATTTCTAAAAAAGTTGTACCAGCTCATTTAAACACTAGTGGAAAGTTAACATGCGACTTGGCGTCAGACACACTAGTATAAAGTGTCTCTAATGCTTCATCTACTTTATTCCTGATGCCTATACTTATCGTCAAAGAATATGCACCAAGAAAAACAATATCACCTACTACTGGTTAGAATAAGCATTATTGATGGGGGTAATGTCTGCCAATATAATTGTCTGAAATGGAATAAAAAATTCGTATGTGTTTTTCTTTTCAGCTAATGTGATTGAAGATGTCCTACAGGGTATTTCCATAATTCCCCTGAAAAATAATATATAGGAACTCTGAGAAACTGGCGAGCATCTTAAATACAGAACGAAAAATACATTGTCTCGAACCCAGTCCCCTCACTAACTAGGCGTGAGATTTACCACTGGACCACAGAGGACTCTGTTTATGTGGTACCAGAGAAATGAGCACTAAGTATTACTAAATGTAGAATTAAATTGTCTGTGAAATTGTTAATTTCTCTTCTCACAGGGACACAAGATGCCTAACTTAAACTTGAGTTGTTGTAGAACACCTACATGTACTGAGAACATTCCAAAGTTTACGGAAAAAAAAGTAGACAAGAATACCAACATTTCAAGTTTTGAACTTGTAACTGTACTATTAGCCCACAGAGTTGCATGCCTTGCATTTTTACCATTCCTTTAAGGTCAGTGTCAACCAGAGAGCTTTTGTTTTTACGCAAATGTTCTGATTTTTGCACCATTTTAACATCAACCTGTGTTCTATCGTTACCAACAAATGTTATCCAATGCAGACAATCCTGGGTTATTATTTTTGCCGATTTAAACAGCTATTTGACCATTTAAAGTCACAAAAACCACATGGGTCTTAACGGGCGGGAATTTAAGCCCTTAACACGCGTAGCGCAAGGCGGCCAGCCATCGCGTCGCTTGGTGAATTTTTTGCCTGCGTAATGAAGCTGCGCGTGTTTGAATGTACTTTTGCGCGAACTAATCTTGGAAAAACGAAAAATAATATTTTGAAAATGTAAACAAGCGCTAATTTAGACCGATGAAATTTCAATTTCTTCTGATTTCTGGAGTTGAAGACAAAAGAGGTTTGATTCAATAGAGCATAAAGCATGATATTTTCACACGTGCACAACATATCATTTTGAAAGTTTAAAAGGTAAAGTTATTTGAGAAAGAGACAGCTTAAATCGTGAAAAGTCCTTTTTTACTAAAAACGATTTCTCAATGTTCCACTTTTCGCTAAATTTGGCAAATTTTCAGACAAGATAACTCCAAAAATACCGAAGTAAAAGGTAATGTTGTTTAACTTTCCTATGATGAGCAATCGGTCTTCTGTGGACGGTTTTCTAAATTTTTCATTTTTCGATTTCTAAATAAGATATTCGCCAAATATACTCAAATTTTGGAAAAGAAAGGTAAAAATCACACGTTTTGACATTTTCATTATATTTTGAAAAGTAAGCTCTATGTTTAAAAAAGAAAAAACGTCCCTAGACAACTTTGTCTTGTTTCTAAAAATAACCAAGAAATCACTGAAAATCACATTGTTTTTTAAACTTATAAAAAAAGAAAAATTTTGGGGCAAAAATCGTTTATTTTAGTATTTTCTCAAAATACGGAAAGTTTTTACATTAATCTGATGCCATCATCGTCATGTCCATTTTCTTTCTAGAAATGTATACTTTGACGTATATATCAAATTATTTGCAAAGTTACAACCAAATAGATACTCGGAAACTCAAGGTTGACACTGCCCTACATCGTAGTCTGTACATGACTAAGAAATATATATAAAGAGTTACATGATTTTTGCCTTAAGGGTAGCACAGAACTGATGTTGGTGCTCACCCATTTTTTTACTCCTCGCATCTCCTGCCCTCCACTGACATTATTTCCTCAGAGAAACTACCAGCAAAAATAATCTCACGGTATACGTAATCATAGACATTTGCGTGATATGCTTTTAGAAAAATTGGATTATCCTGCTTTTAATCCATTTATAGTTACCAACATTAAACTGCATGTGAATGGAGTTGTAGAAATGTCAAGTGGAAGTATACTATGTACTGCGTATCGTTTTGATTAAAACATGAACTTTGCTAAATTGAGAAACATACTTCATCTACGCATGAGTTTGCAGGCCTTTGCTTTGTCTTTCAATTAAATTGGGTGGGTACGTACAGCCAAAACATTTTAATATATGTTTTTAATTGCTGTGTAAATTTTGTTTTTTTAGTAGTCTTTTCCATTTACTAATCATCAGGTTTCTTTTTTTCTCTTTTTATTAACAGGATAACTCTGAAAATCAATAGTCTGCAATCATGGTGAGTATTTTTATTCATATTTTAATTTTGCCCTGGTTTTTTTAATTTTAAAGTTTTTTAAACAATCATTGAATAGTTAGTTAAACCAAGTTTTAATCCGGTTTTGTCATTAAACGCGTGGCTGTGAATGCAATAGTAGTTTTTTCTTTGTTTGTAAAAGGTCAATTCTGTTGTATACAATCTCACATCTCATCCAGTCATTTGTATTTATCAGAGTTTTATCTGGGTGTGGAGGAACCCTTATGTGGCAAAAATTTGCCAGATGCCCTTCTGACCCAATTCCTGTTTTCAAAAAAGAAAGTCTCCCCTAATCTGAGATTAAACCCTGTAAATTGATAACAAAATAACTTTTTTAATACAAATTCAAATAATGTTTCAGAAATCTGTTTTTTATGCTTACAATATTTAGAAGCCCGTAATATTGCCCTGGAGTCATAATTTGAATTACCCCTCTCCACTTGACTTAGTCTCCAGATAGGAATGGTGCCATTTGCTGAAATGCCATTCCCCTTTGAAAATTTTGAGAAAAAACCTTTGTTTTAAAACGATTGTATAGGTTTTGTAAAATTTCAAGGCAAAACTGGGAAAATCTACTTTATTAGGTACAATGGCACATTCTTATGGCACCTTCTGCCTAACTCAAGCACATTGCTTCCTGGTCAATAACAATGGTATGCAAATTTAGTGGACAAGCAAGTGACAATGTGCTTACAAAAATATGTTGTCAAAAGATGCCAAGTTGGAAGGTGCAATTTAACGGAATGGATGTCATGTATTAATACAAGCAACTACAGTATTTTTGCACTGGTTTTGTACAAAACCCAAACCTCATCAGAAATCGGGGAAATAGAATGATTAGAATTGAAATGAAATATTACAAAATTGTGGATGAGATTTGTATAAAATTGTAAATGCTATTATATACATCCATGATCCACAACAGGATTCCTTTCAAGGTATCAGGCAAAGATGTTGTGAGATGTGAAATGCTCAGCAAGTTCTAATGCGATATATCTGCCACAAAGAGCAAACATGTAATAAGAGATTCCCAAATAACATAACCTGATTGAATATAAGTAAATCAATATTGTTCTATTGCATCCAATTGTGAAGTTTGAACAGATTGTCACATGGATTATATCTACTGATTCAGTTATGAAAATAAGTTACCTCTTGTAACACAACTTATATACAAATAAATCAATCAATCAAAATCAATCAATTATTTAATCTCATCACCAAATTTCAACCACAATATATTATGCTTAATGGTGATGAGAGAGGACACAATAAATGCATAGGGTTTCAGTGCCCTTGAAACAATAGGCTACGTAATAAAACTACAGAATTGGTGGACATAAGAATTCTCAAAGAAACTATACTTTATTGCATATACAAAAAAAATACAATAATAAAATTATGCAGACCAATGGCTGGGTTGGAACCATGTAGAATTTTGTTTGTTGGTCATGGCATAATAGTTTGAAAGCCTAATTATTATGTAACAGAAGCAAAATAAAACAAAATTAAGTAGCGCTCAGTTTGACAAATGATTAGAATTAGCTATTGTTCTAGCTACATCATGTAACATTGATGAAATTTAATTGTGGGCAAATATGATTTTTTCTAGTGTACCACAGATATCTGTGGAGAATTGCATATAGAGGGCGCTATAACATACAAATCATGATCTTTGCAGACCATGTTTTCTGATTTTTAAAGCAGTAATAGCTTTGCATGTCCTTATTCATATCAGTTGTCAAAAATGTGTCACCACTGTTAAAAATTTCTGAAAAAAGGTGGAAACAATAAGTGGACAATCTGTACACCCTCTCTGTAAAACGCAACATGTCCTGGAAAATAAATTGTGGGTCAGTGTGAAAATGGTTTAATGGTGCCTAGTAGAATTAGTCCATAGGTTTTGAGAAACTTGAGTCAAGCCACTTTAAGACTTTTCGAGAGTGCTCGCTATTAATCATACCATGTTTCTCTTTTGAACAGTTTTCTATGGGAATATAAATTGAATCTAACCAAGGATGCACGTTTGACTCGGCAGCCTTTGAGGTCTGTAAGGAGGATTAAATAAGGTGAGAATTAAACAAAAGGCTAAGATTTGTCTTGTCAACTTTGAATGTACGGCATGAGGAAATCCCCTAATCGACTATGCATTAAAGTAATGGTTTAATTCTATTTAGTTCATGTTTCAGTTATCGCTGTCCTGTTTAAGGGTCTTATCTTATGCATTATGTTTGGTTGTCAGTGAGCTGAAGGAATAATAAAATAGTGATAGAAGGTCTCCACATTGTATGAATGGAGTTCTGTGGAAAATTATTACAAACCCTGTTCATTCTGTATGACCAAAAGTTAATTAATATTACATGTATATCATGGGCATATCCATGGGGTGCAGAGGGAGAGTGGCACCCGAGAGTCTAAAAATAAGAATTTCGTAGCTGTGATATAGACTTCAAATATTGTGCACAGAATAGGCAAATTATCAAAAATTTGCATGAAAACACATCTTTTTGTGGGCCCTGGCCCCCGGAGCCCCACCGGGGAACCTGCGGGGGGGGGGGGGTCTAAGCTTTGAACTCTGATCGTGATCCAGGATTCCAACTCATGTATATCAGGGAAACAGGTTGGCGCAGCATATCTTCCCTCACCTTCATCAATGAGGTCTCAGGTTCAATCCCGGCAGTGGCTCGTTCTCGGCGGCTTAATGTGAATTTGGTTTCTCGATCCATACTCGTTCCCGCAAGGTTTCTCTGGGTACTCAGTTTCCTCCGCTTCTAAAATGAGTTCGGATAAATATTTCTGGTACAGGTTTCTCTGATGTGCGGAGTGCCCTTTCATGGCTGCCGCACAGTGCCTTGAGCACGTTCACGTGGATATGTCGCGCGTTAAAAATATTCACACATTATTATTTAGTTGAAGTTGTAGAAGTTTCTGGTTTTACAGTACATGATTGAAGTTAAGTTTTAGTTATCACTGCACATATTTAAAAAAAATGCCATAAAATAATTAATTTTGATCAGATTCTCCTTGAATACCATTTAGAGACTCCAAATGTGTTAGAATGTCATAACAAAATAAGTGTTATTATAAACTAGTTAACAGATTATCACTTGTTGCTTATTTGGATTAACCCATTATCCAGTAGACATGCGATGATGCTTGCGTGTGTTATCACTTCATAATGTCCTATTTATATAGGCCAGTATTGCCTTCCTGTATGTGGGGCACTCAAACACAAGTGGCATTTCTGGGCTATTTAGATGCCCAGTCGCCCCACTTATGACATGTGAGGAAAACAAGAGTGGACTCTATGGCATACATGCAACATGTAGACTTGGCTTGCTGATGTTGGTACTCAGTAACCAGTGGAATATAAACTGCTTTGATTCCAGAAAAATATTTCATTATTAAAAAAAATAATAGGAAATAGTAGGTATAATGAATTGATAATACTCAATTAGACCTCGCTGGAGATACATGAAAATTCTCAGCAAAGTTCAATTTTAGAATTGTGGCCTAAAACTAGGTCTTTGAATTTGTATGGAAATGGTAGATCATTTAAGTTATTCCGACTATAATAGGTGATGAAGATTTGGTTTGAAGGAATTATAAACCATCGGAAAACTAGACTTACAAATGAAAGTCTGATAGTTATAATGTTCCTGAATAGCAAAACAATTTTGGGATATTTTCCCAGTAATTTACATCCAGCCCTACCTCTAGTATTCTAATATTAATCTAAGGAAAAAAAGTTGCCTCAAGTTAAGAAGTTGGGAAGGCTGTGAGATTTTATGAAATTATATTTGTTATATGTTTAAATAAGTTCAAAAGAATCAAAATAAGCAAAATTACGCATTTTGGTATTAAGAATTTCTGCAAAGAAATTTCTTCTCTGATAATAATAATAAAAAAATAGATTTGGTATAATTGTTTTGAAAAGTAAAAAACGTTAGATGGATGTATTAAAATTTGAGTT
This sequence comes from Ophioderma brevispina, assembly GCA_023653785.1. NCBI lineage: Eukaryota > Metazoa > Echinodermata > Ophiuroidea > Amphilepidida > Ophiodermatidae > Ophioderma > Ophioderma brevispina. The sequence continues at coordinate 33,306 of JAMKCH010004727.1, read as the reverse complement.
GGTGGTGGAGGGCAGCGTAATTTTTAAGGTTCTTATGATTTGAAATAAGTAACAAATTTATAATCCTCCTGGTAGTTTGTTTTAACTTGTGAAAATTACCTCTGCAAATTTGTTTTCATTGGGGAGAGTAGTAGTTCAAAATGACATCAATTTTTATTAGGCTCTTTTTCTTCAAATCAAAATACCTTACCGGTCTCTTTCTGGAAGAGGCAAATTTCCTCCTTTCCCCCTTGGGAGGACCTTTGCACTGCTAATGTCACCAAGTACATAGCTGGGTGAAAAACCTGATGTTACTACAGTCCCACAGCTCCGATAGGAAAAAATCTCCAAGTACCTGCACTTGGACGTCATAGCTCATCTTAAGGGTCCTCATCACCATTCAAGGGTACCATAGGGTATAGCCAAAATTATTTATAGAATGTGAATCATAAAATAGGTCCTTAGAAGTCATATCTGGAGATGCTAAAGGGATCACATCAATCTAAAGCTAGCTTGTATGATTTATGATTCATACGTTACTATTCAAAGAGCACCACTATAAGAATTTAGTGTCAGTTCCTTCATATATGGATGATGTCAAAGGTCATGGACCAAGGTGAAAGGTCATCTGAGGTTATGTTGCAGACTGCCATCTTGCCAGGGGGATTAGACAAGTTTACTTGCAGTATTTTTTTTAAATGTTATATGAGTGGCCCTTAGCCAGTCTATTTCCATAGTGGGGATTTTGTTATAATTAAATTCTTCTTTTAGACTACTTTGACTTTCTGGTAGTGTTTAAACACCCACATTCATGAATTTATGGTAATCTGTTATAATCAGATTTGGGAACAGAATCAAACTGAAACTCTTACCAAGTGAAATATAGGCTCAAGGAAACTCCTTTTTTGAGGCTGCTTTAATTTTGTTTTTTATTTTTTAACATTTCAGTCAACTTTAGTAGAAGGATGCTTCAGAAACTTGAACATTAAACATTTTTACTCTGCCTATGCAATCTAAATATACCTGTGTAGCTACAATGTGCAGTACATTAGTGCAAATTACTCCAGGTTGAAGTACTGTAAAAGTGGTAATTTTCACATGTGTAATTTTTCACACTTCTGCAATTTTGAGCATTTTCGCTTGTTTTTAAATGTACTTTTTTCAGCTAGCCTACATAGACTTCACACAAAGTAAACATTTTAATGTGTCCCTAATTTCGCGCTTGCTCAGAAGTGTGCGAAAAGCAGGAAATTAATGTAGTGAAAATATTTTCACTTTTACATTAGATCTTGTCCTGCCCCCTTGTGAGTTTGTCAGAATTTAACAGATTGGAAAGGGGTCTGTGACCTAAAACACTCTATAACATGTAAGAAGCCTTAAATTGGGTGCATATGTTAAAATACTTTGCTAATCAAATACTCATGTTCTGAGAAAGGCCAGTGACCCATTGGTGCCTGGTTATGATGGCTGGTGTTCATGTTCACCCAGAGGGTGTATTCAGTCAATCCCACAATGCATCAGTTTGGGGAAATTTCACCTCAATAGGGTCATCCAACAGAAATCCTATTCATAAAACTCTTGACTACTTATGGAAATTTTAGCATGATTATGAAATTAAAAATATTGTACTGACATGTGTTTATTATAGTACAGCATAGGCACATAGCTATGCATTATGGGATTGGTTCAAAACACCCTCTGATGTTCACCTGCGAGGGTCCATTGATTATGGAGTAAGGAAATTCAAATTCCATTAACGGTAATAATTTCAGCAAGGAGATGGGTGAGAAGTGCTTGATTTTATCACCTTCTGTTTTGTTTATTGGCCAATGGATATTATTGAAAAATCATTTCCCAAATTTCAGTAAATTCCAAAGCGTAGTTTGGGTGATACAGGAAAAAAATTAACAAATTCCGAAGATTGAGTTTGCACATAAGATCAAGCTCACAAACAATATATTAATAGGCCAGTGGTTCAGATTATATGAAAATCTCAACTTCCTTTTAGGCAAGTGGGAGACAAAGGCTATGGATAAGGAAATGCCCAATAATAAACAGTGTTGTTCCTACTAAAAATCCATAACAAATTTTGTAATTCTAAGGTTTAAGGTGGAGTCATCAATAAAACTTTAATAGGGAGTATACTTGGAAGTGCATGTATAGAAGATAAAGTAAAGTCAAAATGTGCACATTTTTACAAGTCCACTGCTTTAACAATTATTTCACATATTACAGTATAATTACTATTTCTATTACTATTATTAAGTGAGCACTTAACGTACTAAATATTACACTTGTAAGTGGCAAATTAACATCAGTAGACTCAAGCTAACTTGGAGATTTCGAAATACTGGATTTTTTTAGTTGTGATTTTCTATATGAAGGACATTGATTTGAGCTTAGTTTTTTTCACACAGTGATTATTATTTCTACAAACATGTGTAAAAAACATACCGGGTGTCTCAAAAAAAGGAAACCTCAAAGCGCCCCATATTTCAAGAAGAGAAAAAAGTAAGCCATACATATTATTGCACATCTGAAAAGAGCATTTCGTCAGGTTTCCGACACCGAAAAAATCTTTCCAATAGGATGCATATTGACTGAGTTATGGCCGATTCAAAATTTGAACCACTTTTTCATTTTATCCACGGATTGTTACTGTTTCAGTAGTCTTTAGACAATACACATTCTCCAAGCTCATTCTTTTGTTTATGGTTTCTTCTGTTTTTGCGACAAAGGTCATTTCTGATACTGACAAGTTTAGTTTCAATAATTAGAAATGCCAAGATCTTGCCTCATTCTTCTTTACTGCCCTGCTCTGCCCCCACTTGGAGAATTTGGCTGCCTCTAAGACAGATGCAGGCTTGCGTTCTCTTTTCCATTTCAATAATCGACTTCTAATCATTCTTTTCCGTCGGATGCTTGTAAAGGCAGCAGTTATTCTGTTGCAAAGGTCCCCGGATTTTTCTCCGCTAGACTTCGCACTAGGGGAAACATTAAAGAGTGAAGTGTATGTACAGGAACCACCAGCAAACTTCAGAACCACCAGCAAACTTGCCAGAACTTCGCAATAGAATAACCGCAGCATTTGCAAGCATCCGACGGACAAGAATGATTAGAAGTCAATTACTGAAATGGGAAAGGGAGCGCAAGCCTGCATCTGTCTTCTTAGTCTAAGAGCCAGCCAAGTTGGGGGGGGGGACAGCTCAGTAAAGAAGAATGAGGCAAGATCTTGGAATTTCTAATAATTTAAACTAACCTTTTTTTTTGTCGCAAAAACAAAAGAAACCATAAAGGAAAGAATGTGCTTGGAGAATGCGTATTGTCTAAAGACAGCTCAGAGAGTAACAATGCGTGGATAAAATGAAAGTGGTATAAATTTTCAATCGGCCATAACTTGGTTAATATGTGTCCTTTTGGAAAGATTTTTCAGTGTCAGAAACCTAATGAAATGCCCTTTTAAGATGTATATTAATTTGTATGGTTTGCTCTTTTATCTTCGTGAAATAGAGGGCGCTTTGAGGGTTTCCTTTTTTTTGAGACACCCTGTATCTTTGAATAATTTAGGGTGCCCTCCTCAGAAAATTTCTGAGTCAAGACTTGAGGGGAGCATAAAGCATTTTCTATCAGATCTTGCTCTCAAAGTAATCCCCTGAACCTAAAAATATTGTAATTCAGTCTTTAAAGTTTTGAACACATTTTTAAATTCAAGTTTAACAAAAATAACCCGGTTCATGTTCATTTTGAAGTAAAATGGTATATACATGTATTGCTTGTGCCTAGAAAACTGATGAGGCTATTGAAATCGGTGTCTCCCATGTGGAAGGAAAACACTTGACACTGGTGCACAGTGAAGATTTCTTTTCAGTGGGTGTTTTATTGCAGGGGTCTTAAAGGTGCGTGTTCCGATCGTCTTTGGGACCCCCTGATTTACCCGGAAGTAGTATCGATTTTGATATCAGATGAAAGGCCGTATTTTTCTCATTGTCGTCCTGAAATTTGAGCCCTCAAATCCATTTCATTCCCAAGATATAAACAAAAAACCGCCGTTCTAGTGGTTAACCATCAATATTAGCACAGTATTAAATAGGGCTTTGCAACATGCATTATTTCGTCTTCCATCAAAACCGCAAGTTTGTTTCCCACGGTACTTGACGGGGTGTATGTGCAAGTGCCAGGCTCTCATATCAAGTAGAGAACACAATACACATAAATCGGAACAACCACCTTTAACAAGGTGAGATTAAACAAATGAAATTATCAACAAGTTACAGATGTGGGTGTGAGGTAAATATGTGTTCAGAATGCATCAACATACTATACTTTGTTCGGTACTAAATTGGGAATTAATTGCCTTTTCTTGATCTAACTGAACTTTAAGGTATTCCCAGGTAACACTGTACCTTCTAACCAATTCAACCTATGCTCACTAAAGAGGTTTAGTTTTGAGAATATGAGCGTTGTGCTTGTACATGTGATGTAAATTTGATATCGTTCAATCAAGCATTTTGGTTACATTCAAGTAAGTGATGACAAATTGATGTCACACATTACAGTGTCATGTTCATGTACAAAAAACCAAACCTTCCCATTGTGTTTGTGTTTGTTGCATTGTGTTGTGCCTATGATATTCTTCATAATTTTCAGATTTTGCTAAGTGAAGAAACCCACTTATCATTTTGTACTGATTTGATTAAAGTATAGCTATGGCAGTGGTGGAGGTCGTGGGAGGAGCAGAGGTCCCCCCCAAAAACTTTTTAAGAGAACATTGGGAAGGAAAAGACTGATACTAATACCAAAACAGCCATAATTCACCCCTTTGTACCTGAAATCAGGACGTTTTTGCCGGATTGTGCTTCAAACACACACAAGCAAATCCCTGTATCCTGTAAGAGGAATGTCCCATATTTTTTATGTGCAGTCATTCACACCCTTATTTTCAACCATTACCCTCATGAGCAGTCGATATTTGTATACTATGCCCCTGAGTATGCCTCATAGTGGACCACCCATATACCGCATCAATCAAACTGAAAAAATGAAACAAGTAGTTTGGAAGCTTGGACAGTTGAATAGAAATTAAAGGTGTAATATCCACAAAGCCTACTTTAATTACTCAAGTCACTGGTGTGTACATGAGTATGCATAGTACACAGGGATACATTTTGGCATGACTATTTAGAAAATATCTCAACAGATCATCATTTGTGTTTCTTTGCTGTGGTTGAAATCAGAGGGTGTTTTGAGTCAAACCCATAATGCATTGCAATGTCCCTATGCTTTACTGTACTAAGCACATGTCAGTACTTAAGGATTAAAGGTATCCTAGAAGTTTAAGAACCACAAGACATTTAATGATTATGCTAAAAAATCCCTAAGTACTGATGCTTTGTGGGCTAAAATGAGTGTAGAAGTTAAGGTTTTTATGTGTTAAGAATAGGATTTTTGTGGGATCACATGACCTTATTGAGGTGTAATTTTCCAAAACTGTTGCATTGTGGGATTGACTCAATACACCCTCTGAGATTTAATGATGTGTAATGGGTTAGGGATGTAGGGTTAGGGTTAGATATAAGTTAAACAAGATAATAATTATATTTACAATGCATTCTTCCACAGGGGCATTCTGAGCACTTGGATTTGTCATGTGTTATAAGAATTAAATATTATTATTATTCTTTATTACACAAGCCACATGAGTATGTATACATACATAAAACACATATGGGGATACATTTTAACATGACTTTAAAGGCTGACTCAGAGATTTTAAAATTTTTGTGTATTAATTAAAAATAGCCAAATGAAACTAAAGATAGTCACCTAAAATGCCCAATTCCAAAGTTTGAGATGAATCAGATTTTTCGTTTGAATGCACTAAACACGTATGTGTAGTATAAGAGTGAAATAGGATACTGTGTATATAACAAAAATTCCAAATCCAGAATTATTTAAGAAAGTTGTGATTTTCTCTTGGAAAGACTTTGATTTGAGCTTAGCTATTTCACACAGTGATTAGTGTATGGACAAGCATTGTGTATGCTAAAAACACAATTTGTTTTGAAAATTGAGGGCGCCCTCTGGAAATCTCTGAGCCAGCCTTTAAAAGATTCTTAGGCCTTTTTGCAGGTGTGTAAGAGGGGTTACTAGTCAGAGGGGGTAAATTCCCAGTTTGGGGCAGATTTTCCCAGTTGGAGGTAATTTTGAGGCAGATTTTCCTGGTTGGAGGTGAAAATTTCCTAATTAGCAGGCAAAAAAGGACTAATTTAGCAAGATTTTCTAGCTTTTTTCCCAGCCAAAGCTCTCTGGGTCATTACAGGATAACAGACTTGTTGGTACATGGTCTGTTGAGTTGGAAGGCAGTGTGTGAGAAATTTCTTTGCTGTACAATAAATCCCTTGCTTACAGTTTGGCACCATAATCTAGCTTGTTCAATTTTTGTAACACCTGCACTCCTGTTCTAGAAATGGGGATATCAATCTTGCTGGAAATTTATCAAGAATGAAAAAAAAATCACATCAATATTGTTGTCAGCTATTCTTAACATGGTTTTGGCCCACAAAGCATTAGTACTTTGGGAATTTTTTGCATGATCATGAAGCCTCTTGTAGAACTTTCTTGAACTTTTGAAAACTTTTTTATCCCTAATATGTTTAGTACAGAACAGTATAGGCATGTTGCAATGCATTATGGGATTGATTCAAAGCACCCTCTGGGGATACATATAAAACACAACTTTAAAGATCCTAACAGGCCTTTTTGCAGGGGTGTAACAGGGGTTACTAGTCAGAGGCGTAAAATTCCAGATTTTGGGGCAGATTTTCCCAGTTGGAGGTAATTTTGAGGCAGATTTTCCTGGTTGGAGGTGAAAAAAGAACTGATTTAGCATGATTTTCTAGCTTTTTTCCCAGCCAGAGCTCTCTGAGTGATTACAGGAATAGCAGACTTGTTGGTACATGGTCTGTTGAGTTGGAAGGCAGTGTGTGAGAAATATCTTTGCTGTACAATAAATCCCTTGCTTACAGTTTGGCACCGTAATCTAGCTTGTTCAATTTTCGTAACACCTGCACTCCTGTTCTAGAAATTGGGGTATCAATCTTGCTGGAAATTTATCAAGAAATGAAAAAAATATCACATCAATATTGTTGTCAGCCTGGGGAATGTTGGGTTATGATGCATTATCTCTTCAAAACGGTACCATATTTTACAATACAGCTATGGCGGTGCTATTGCTTTCATATGGAAGAAAGCACTAGGAGTGTGAATTATAATGCAACAAAGGTTCATTATTTCAGAATGAGAAGTATAGGGAAGGGGAGTTATGATGCAAAATACGAATTGATTACTATATTCTCTACAATGGATAGCTTAGGGTTTACATTTTTGAGATTGGTATCAAAATAATTACAAACAATGCCCATTATGATGTAGTTAAAGGTGCATTTCATGATCAAAAGCAAAGTATTTTTTTTATTGATTCCCTAGATATCCTCAAAGAAAGGTTAATTTTCCAAAATTCAGTTGATTGATGTGTTGCATGATGTTATGAGCGAATTAGTTGCCCCTTCACAGTGTTTGAAAGTCTCATTATTATGACAAAAACAAGAATAAAACAAAAAATATAACGGTGCACACTTTTGACAACTGATTTGGCGTATTTATGCCACTAACTATATTATGTGTGAATTGGATGAAATGTCATGCGGGCAATCTGTTTCATAAAAATCTAGTTTTACATGTCTTTCTAGGGAAAATAGGCATATAGAGGGGCTAAACATACAAATTATGACCTTTGCAGGCCTATATGGCAGGATTCCCACAATAGATTTTCTGATTTTGGGGGAGGTAATAGACTCTTTGCATTCCCTACTTTCAGTTGTCAAAATTGTGTCGCCGTGGTGTTTAAAATTGCTCTAACAATAAGAGGACAATTTGCTGGTGTCAAACAGCTGTGCCTTAGGCCACTGTTTTGGTAATTTCTGTCTGTTTGCAAAATCTCTACAAAATACATCAAAGAAATGGTACGCTCTGCTTTATACAGAATAAAGAACATGGGAACGGTGAGGTATGATGTGAAAATGCTATGGTGAGTGAGGGTTGATTTTGAGAGATTGGAGTCAAACTGGGATAAAATGCATTCCAATATTGTGTAAATCCTTGTTATTACTGCTCGGGACCACTACACAAAAAACGTACAACGGACCTTCCAGTTCGGCAGGAGTGATTTGTCTGAATAAGCAGGGGTACTCTATGGGATCTATTGCCGAGTAGCTGACACATGCTAGGGGCCTGGTTAACGAGGGGCACAACTATAATTGGCTTGATTGCATTTTGTGAAATTGCAATTTATGTGATGTTTTAAAAACCTTCCAGGCACAAGATTTATACTCTTACAATTGACTTGTATATAAAAGGAATATTTCTATTTGGAGTGTTATATATTATTGGCAAAAGTAGACATGGGTTTTGACACAGGTTTTGTTTTGGTATGCCGTTGAGAACCGTGTCTCTCCAAAAAAGTAGTGGCTGCAGAAGTAATGTAAATTAAACTTTGCCTAAATGACCTAAACATTGAGAATTTTCAGCTGTTCTCATAGTCTCTTAAAGCCACAATCCAGTTATTTTTTCCAAATTCAAAATGCCATTTTGTTTCTAGATTGCTAGTCTTAGGTCAGATCAACACCGTATATTATTTACTGTTCTGTGTGGAAAAAAACAGACACCTAAGCATTTAAAGTGCGTCTTGAAGATTTGCCATTATGACTGTTCTAGATTTAAAAAAGTTGTATCCCGAATGTTATTGGTAAACAAAGCATAAAAATCACCATTTCTTAAAGTAGGATCATGTATGAGTAAGATTAGCCACGTTACAGGGTCTTTAACTTACAACAATTTCCAAACAACAGTACAAAAATAGGAGGGCGTGCATGTGTACATTTTGAAGAAATTGCTGATAGTGGCTTTTAAGGTTCACTTATCTGATCCTTAGGCTGACCCCAATTATCCCCATCAAACCTGATTTAGCATGAGAGCCTATTATTTTCTCATCTGCAAAATATTTTGCTCACCTTCCTATTATGTTGCTACAAGTTTAATGGTTACTAGAAATTATTTGTACAGTAATCGGGATGGCCTATTGCAATGCATACAGTTTAAGGATGCATTCGTGCTCCACAACCTCGTCCCTCGACTTACCTTTAAAAAAGTGGAGATTTTTAATATCATCTGAACTGTTTAACCCCAAATATGCCTATGTACCTAATCTTACGGCAAGGTCCGGTCGTAGCTGTAAGAAATAATAAATTATTTCTTCACAATTTTAACATGGATTAATAATTTTTTTTTAAATTACATGATTTTTACATTAAATTTTTATAAAAATTGCCAGTATTCCAAATCTTTTGCTGTATTTCTGATTTGTTTGTAAAGATTTGAACAGGAAGATAAAATGTCATTTAGTAAATTGTGAAATTGCATTTCGTGATCCACTTCCTCGTCCCCATCGAACTTACCTTTAAAAAAAGTTGCGATTTTTTATATCTGATCTGAACTGTTAACCCAAATAATGCTATTACCATCTTACGTCAAGGTCAGTTTCCTTAGTAAGAAATCATAAATTATGTCCAAATTTTAAACAATGATTTTAATTATTTTTTTTAAATTAACATGATTTTACATTAAATTTTTATAAAAGTTCCATATTCCAAATCTTTTGCTGTTATTTCGGAATTTGTTTGGAAGATTTGAAAATAAGAAGATAAAATGTAATTTAAGGCCTAAATGTGGAAATTGAATACAGGTAAAAATAGAAAAAAGGCAATTTACCACAGGAACACTTGGCATTGGACATGCTCCTAACTCTGTGACCAATGTGATAAGTGTTATATGGATAGAACCAGCAACCCTGGTTACAAGTTAATATTAACTTTAAATAAATCCGAGTGGATCAGAATGTGTCACAAATTGACAAAACTTGCAAAAATACTTATTTTTTCTCTTCAAAATTGACTTAAAAGCATCATCCCCTTATGCCTAAGAACTGATATTTGTATCAGTCTCTCTATTGTCCATTTGTCTTACTACACTCTGAGTGTACTTTGTAACTGTCCTTTATTTACAGAATTTGTCACAAGCCCCAAATAGAGCATGTGCTTCCAGTCCTCAGTGCCTCTTACCTTCATTGCCCTACAGGGGACTCTAGGTCACTCCGAGCCAAATTGCTTTTTTTTTCTTCAAATTTCAGAAATTATTCATTTCCACGACTGTATTTGGAATAGTAATGAAAAATGCATTCAAATGAGTAGAAAAAGCCTAGTCTTAGAGGTCAGTGGCTTTAAGGCCCTCTAAATCACGGATTTATGTTTTAACAGAATCTACTAGGACTGAAAGGGTTTAAAAATAACGAACATTTTGTGTGTCATCGTATTGCAATCAATATTGCCTAACATGCAATATAATGGTAATACGTTAACCTACATATAATCATGTTACTGTACAAATGTGATCCTGTCTGCATTATGTAATCGCAATAATGGTTTATAGCCTGCACACTCTAGTACTGCTGACGGCTGTACCTCCCTAATCAATGGTGTAGAGTCAATCCCACAATGAGCCAGTTTTGGGAAATTTCACACCCTCAATGGGTAATGTGATCCATCAAAAATCCTATTCTTAAAGGCCCGCCAGGAAAATGAGATGATAAACCTACTCCAATCTTTACTGGGCAATTCCATTCCAATAACAGGGCCATAAAAAGAATACACTACCATGGACCCTCAGTAGAAAACTTTTGATTTTTCATCAGTCAGTGCCATGAATAGATTCACCCCCTGTGACCTGGAATTTTCTAGTACTCTCTGAAAAATCAATTAGTTCACTGAAGGCTGTCATCACCACCCACATATTGATGCTCTCTCTCTCCGTCCTCCTTGTAGACTGACACAAACACATCAATTCTATTTGCATTTCCTGGGACCTTTAACACATTAGCCTCTACAGGAATCTGCTTCCTTCAATCCGATGTTGATGTGACAAATTGCATTGTCTTAAGGCAGATGCAGACCTCCCATAAATATATTATTCCCACTAAATATATTCATTTCTATCACCCTGTAATGAACGACACCCCCTAAGTGACGTCATACCCACAAGATCCTCTTCCTCTTTTCGTCTTTTTGGAATTCGACAAGATGGGTAACGTTATGTATTAGCCTCCCTGATTTTCTGTCTACATTTTGGTCAATTTAGCTCCTTGGTGGCGCCTGACTTGTGAAAATCTGTGATAAAGGGAGACTTTCATTATTACGTCCCTGGGACTGTAGTTTTGTCATATTTCGTTTGCGAAGTCGGTTTTTTTAGGACTTTATACCATGACTTTGCGTCGGGTTTGTCAACACACAACCCCGCATAATTCACACCCATAGCTACTAGCGTAGGGGCGTGGCACGCAGCCACGTTCATACGATAGTCCTATTCCACTACTATCTTTATATTGTTATCATATTTTTTATATATTTACTTGTATATTTGTGATTACAATGTTTGTGAGAAATGTAATTTGGAATGGTCCGGCATGCCCTTTCGTTCCCGTTTCAAAATGGCGTCCGTGTTTGGTTTCAGTTGATATTTATGGCACGATCATACCTTCACACAATGAGCGTACACTTGTGGGTTTACTACCTAGTTTCCTTATGCTGTCTTGCGGCCCTTGTGTCACCGAGGTATGACCTTTGATTAAAGGAGTTGTAGGATTGTTTGGGAGCTGCTTTTATATCAATTTTCTATATAAACTTAGTAAATTTGTATTCGGTATCCCCGCTTTGGTCGTGCTCGGGCCGGTTTGTTTCCCTTATAAGCCGCGGCTGTACGTGACTTGTTCGACGAGTCGCCGTCCACGGGACCCACCCCACGCTGATACCCTGGTCCTACTCCGGGGCGAATAGTTGCGCCCCCCGTGCGTATCGGTCTCATGTCTTTTGTCACCGGTTTGCCCTGGAGTTGGACCGGGGTATATCCTTGGGTTTTCGTCCCTTCGGTAACTTGGACGGTGTAGGATATTGCCGTAATGAGCGGAGCTCCTCCACTTCTGTAGCGGGGTTTCCACCCGCCGTTACACAGCTTTGGGTCTGGTGTCTTGTCAGTAGCCCGCGCCTCAGGGGTGCGTTTGACTGATGGGATACTGGGCGCGTGGTAGCGGTCTTCGGTACCCACCGATCACAATTCCACCGCTATAGTACCCATCGCCATTATAGGGAGTTCCTCCGCTGCTGTAAGCGGGGGTTCGCCCGCCGTTAGAGGTTCACACCCGCCCGGTGTCGTGTCAGTCGCCCGTCCCCCAGGGGTGCGCTGGACTGGCTGATACTATGCGTGTTGTCACCGTTTTCGGTCCCTACCGATTACGGGGATCACCGCCATGGTGTCCACCGTCACCTAATGGTTGTGCCCCTTCTATGGGTCCGCTAACGGGGCGCTGCCCTCGGGGCAGCGTCTACGGTGGGCGGTTCCCTCGGCAGCACGCCCGGTGCTTCAACGAAACCCACCCGGCGACGTCGGGCCCTTCTGCATCTATATCTATAGGGCGTTTTAGCGGGCTTTTACTGCGCTGGTCTCGTTGCCTTTTGCCTTTCATCCTCACAGGGGTGATGTCGGATGCGGGCGCTTTGACACGGACGAATCTCCTCGGTGCTGGTCCATGTTCTGTATCCCGTATTAGCCCAAACAAGACCCTTCACTGAGGGAATGTGCACCCCCCTCTGGGTGTCCGTCCTCTGCTGCTTGGGGCGGCGTGCTCGCCAATTCCTCGGGACAGCAGTCGTCGGGGTATTCCTACCACACCGGATGCTCGGGGCATAGCTTCCGCCTTCACTGGTGGTAGCGGCCCCCGTAGGCTTCATGTGGCGTCATATCTTTTTAATGCCTACCCTTTTTTGGATTCAACTTCCTTTAGTTGTCTCTCCGGTGTTGGACTCGACTTCATCCATTAATCGTTCTTCGGGGCCGCTTACGTCTTTATTAGGCGTTTGCAGCTCTTAGATAGTCGCATGGTTGTCTTCGAGCTCAGACCCCTCCTGGGTCCGAGTTTTGGATGCGGTGTTTTTAATAAAATACAACGCCAACCGATGCTTTTGAGCCATCCCTAGGTTTGCCACGGTTTGGATTGATGTCTCTCCCCCCCGCCCTTCTCCGGGGCGTGCGTATGGGTCTTATCCTGCTACTCCGTCTGATTCTTTTGGTTCGGTCCCTTTTGGTAGGACTACAATTGGGATCACTATTGCTATGGTCTTGAATTCATTCGATGGACTTTGATTCAATTCGTTTAGCAATGTAATGCCGGTGCCTTTCGCCGCTTTTCCCGACGATATGTAGTCAGTATTTTTTCGGTACGGGAGCTGTTCTGCCGTTCCTTCACGTTTTTACGCTTGTATTCATCACTTCTGATCGCGTTGATTCGAAGTTCGATATTCGTTCACCCCTTTTGGCGATGAATACCGTTGATGATACATGGCGTTAATTCTCAGTAGCCTAATTTTTTCGGATTCCGCCGTAAATTTCTGCCAATTCATCGCTTCTTGATCGTTTTCGATCGGGTTCGGTGTCCGCGTCGCCATCTTGGCGATGAGATTACCCTAGAGGAAATGTTAGACGATTAAATTCGTCTTTTTGGCTTAAGTTCTATGTCGGAAGACTCGGCCACGTCTACCGCCCCTGCTATATTTCTAGTTTCGGACGTGGGGTGGCAGGTCGCGAAGTCGGCTTTTGATCTCTACTAAGCTTGTGTGTGGCACGCCGCCGAGCCTCTCTCTCGGTCGGCTTTGTCCCCGCGAGGGTCTTTTATTCTCACGCTATAGCAGGGATTCTGAGCCCGTATAGGCACTTCACCCCCACGTCCCACGGCGGGTTTTGTGTTGCCTTTTTTTGAATCATGTGGCAACCTCTCAATCTCTCTGCATGGGATGGATTTGGTGTGGATGATAATTAGTCTTGTCATACTCCAATGACATGGACTTATTATTTTCATCACTTGTGCTTTCAATTCATATAATATTGTGAAGGGGTATCACTCAAGCTGTCTATTGTCTGGATTGGGTTGATTCTGATCATGGAGGTGTGATATACTATATTTTTATATTATATTATTTTACGCTCATGTTCTGATTGATAATTAGTCTTCACGCCAGGTGCCGAGTTTTCTGTAACATGGTGGTATAGCTATTATTTTATCATATACCTTTCAATATTTAAATATAGTCATAGTTCCACTTCTTGTCGTGCATCGTGCTTCAGACTGGTCTTTAGTACAATCCTCTCAGCCCTTTTATAAGGTGAGAGAATCTTTTGGGTTTCCTTGGCGGGTTTCGATCACAGTATCTGTGATGTTCCAGCCTGCTAGGATATGATGAGTTTGTTTGCCGACGGGCCAAACGGGAATTACTCTTTATCCTTGAAGCAATCCTTTTTGCACTTTGCAGATCGGTTTTGCTCTGAGTCAGCTGGATTCTTTATCCCACTTATGGTTTTTCCTCTTGTCAATGCCTCATTGGAATTCCCACTCGCCGGTTGCATCCCCCTTAGTCATTTGTATGCTAGGGGAAGGCCGTGGGGAGCTAGGGCGTTCCGCGCCACTACCTTTTACTCGCGATATTTCCTTAAACCTTGGAGTTTTTGGAAATCTGTTAATTCTCTTACTCTCCGGCCGCCTCAACCAGTTTGTTTAGGTAGGCCTGGGAGTAAATGTTGGAGGCGTGGTTCTTTTGATCGGGTACTCTCTCCATCGTTTTTTGCTGAGAATGCTTTGTCAGCACCCTTTCAAACGTTACTGATCATTCGTTTGAGGGGTCACATCTCAGGCGACACGAGTATCCCTTATCGTGATGCGTTTTCATTTCTGATGAATAGGCATAGTATTACTATTGAGTTCCCCCGGAATGGGGTCATTTCGTTGCCTTTTTTCCATTCTGGTGGAATTACTTGAGTACTTTGGGTTGCTGTACTGTCCTGAAGCTTACCCCCCGGGTAGGCTTCGTTTTGGGATGTTGAATCGGAGTGGGGCTTATGTCCGCCTCGCAAGATTCTCCTCTTTTTTCCGCTCCTCGCACTCGCTTGCCCTTGGGCTCAAGTGATGGGGATATGGTGGGCTGGCTGCATTAGTTAACAGTTGATGACTCCTGTCCTTCCTGTCCTTCCTGTGCGGGTTTTCTCGCAAAGTACTGTGAGCCGTCGGGGCCGTGAGGATTTGGGCTCTTCCGCCCTCCTCAGTCTCCGTCACCGGCGTGCCCCTTTCCTCTCGCCCGTCATGGGCCCAGAGGATGGCGATTGGGTCTAATGCTGACTGCTCTGAAGCCTTGTAGACCCTCATACTTGGGAGTAACCTCTCAGTTTAATGCGCGTGTGTGTTTTGCACAGGGGTTTTCGGTTTTCGTGTGACGTCTTCTCTATTACGTCGCTATCTGGCCAGTTTTTTTTGGTGCAGGAGCGCACTCTTTCCAGGTGCTCACAAATTATTCTCTTAGTAAGTGTTGCACTTAGGTTTCATGCCATTTGTATCGGCATGTGACCTTGCGCTGGTCTCTTACTTTTTTTCTGAATTGCTTGCAATTCAGATTCAACTCATTTCTATTCACGCAATCCAGGTGTGACGTTTGCATCCTAGCACCGCCTCCTATTACCTGTGCTAATCTGGCGATGTTTAATGCAATTTGTTACATCATCATCGGATTGAAGGTAGCAGTCATGTAAGAACAGTGTGTTCTAATGACTCGTAAGGAAGGCTTGCTTACCTTCTCCGATTTTGATTCCCGGCCCCGTCTGCCCCTGCATGATGTTTATCTTGTCAGGGGTAAGACGAAAAGAGGAAGCGGAATTGTGGGTATGACGCCTCATTCTTGGTGGGTGGTGTCGTCATACAGGGTGATCGAAATGAATATTATTTGTGGGAAATATATTTATGGAGGTTCTGCCTCTGCCGAAAGACAATGCATTTGTTTACTCAACATGGAGAAGTAAGCAAGCTTTCCTTACGAGTCATTAGAAACCACCACGTGTCTTAACATAACCCCGACTTTTACAACTCATTTTTCCCCCCAAATTTGTTAGTACTTAAAGGTGGCACTGAGAGATTTCAATAACCCATGTCCCGAAAAAATTTGACAAGTCTGATTTTGGCACTAGTGTAAAGTTTTAATATCAAAAACATCACCATCCGTAAGGATTACGCCTTGAAACTGTTTCTTTGGTCAAAAATTGTGAAATTTCTAATTGTATAGGATCCCCCCGCAAATACGAAATTCAGCCTATGTTTCTATTGAAATATAACATATAAAAATCACCTTTGTTTCACTTTGAAGACAATACTGTACCAAAATACAAGTTAAAGAAATCTTTATAGTCAATCTATATTCTAGCCCTACATATGACACCTTACATGGATTTCTCAAAATCTTTCTTTGCACCTTTAAGGAATTTTTTAGCAGATCATGAAATGTTTTGTGGTGCTCTACTTCTTGTACACTTTTTATCCCAAGTACTGACCTGATTTTGACATTACAGTATAGGCAAATTGCAATGCTTATGGGCTGGGTTCAAAACACCCTCTGTCCCAAATACCCCTTCTCATACTGCCAGCAAGGCTTCACCAGCGAGCTTCGCAGCTCAGTTGACACTTTTAGCCTGAATAAGCTATCCCTATTTTTCTAGGGGCTAGTACACACATGTACTCCAGTAGGCCTATGTACATTCTTGCAACCTTTGCTATACCAGTCAAGAATGGTATGACCGAATGTTGTTCCAGATTGTTGGTGACCTTCATTAGATTTGATCTCCCGCTGTTTGAAGATGTCCATTACACAATTTCATTGTACCTAATGGGTGTGTGTACTTATCCCAATTTGCCTTGTTCTGGTGTATTATGAATCACAGTTCTAAGTGTTGAGGAAGTCCAGTTTAATGTAGGCAGATGAGAGATGTTGGTTTGAAAAAAAAAGATTCTCTGAAGTTTGTTCACAAGAAATGGAAACACCTTGATGAAATACATGGAGTTGTATAAAAGAAACTTTATTTGACTTCAATAAATCCAGGAAACCCAACCGTTGTCTGTTTGCCTATTACACTTTGATAGGAGTTTGTAATGTGTTTCAGCAAATAGAAGGGAGTGATTTGGGGTCAGATTGTCAGTTTGCTGGAAATCAGAGCATAAAGTCTAGCCCAATTCCTTTAACGTGTGTCCGGCTCTCATCCCACTTCCGGGGCCAGAGCTATGCAAATTTTGCACAAATCTCGCACGATTGAGCCACTCCACGGCGACTTGTTGTCAAGGGTGCACTTGTGCCAATCACCGGCCAGTGCGTAGTACACTAGCCACTCACTATGCACTTAAAGTGCGTTTATCTTGTAAAAGGAATGGTGGCTTCTACTTATTTTCATTTGAGTTCAATATTCTGGGATTGGATCACTCATTTACTATGGTTAGACATTAAAGTTTGTGCCTACATGGATCTCATCATTATCCTATACTTTGAGCCTCAGTATGTTTGAATTTTTTTTAATTGCACTAACTGTTATGTTTAATTGTGCAATATTTTAAAGTCGGACTCATAGATTTCTAAATATTATTTTTTGTGTGATAATGAACATATCCAACTGAACAAAAGATAGCAACCTAAAATGCAGCAATTCCCTAAATGTTGAGATGCCTCGGATTTTTCGTTTTGATGCAGTAAACATTTATGTGTAGTATTACGTCCCGTAGGATACTGTGTAATAACAAAAATTCCGGATTCGGATTTTATAACAAAGTTTGATTTTCTCTATGAAGGACTTTGATTTAGCTTAGCAATTCACACATTTATTAGATAATGGACAAGCATTATGTCATGCCAAAAATCACAAAATTTTTTGGAAATTGAGGGCCCCTCCTCAGGAAAGCTGCGTCCGAGCCTTTAATTAATGATATAATTGAACTTCATAACATTAACTTGCATCTTTTATTTCACTTTCCCTGTTGATTTGTGAAAATCACATTGCAAAAATAAACACATTATGCACTATATTTAGGTTAAGATTGTAACATAGTCCAGAACAAGTCTCACAGTTGGATTTTAATTTCCTAGGTGTCATGATCTAGCTTGAAGCCACTGACCACAGAGCCAGAAATTATTGTGAAACATCTGCCTCCGAATAACACTTTGTAGGGTCATCGGTATTTCATCAAAGTATTATTATTCCTTTAAAATAGGCCAGGGCCCTTGGAGTTGAGGTTTAAAATCTACAACTGCTTGGGAATTTGAGTTTATTTGATTCCTGTCTGGTAACTGTAATTTGTATATTGCATCAGTTTCACAAATATTTGATTAACACCATTTTTTGCAAAGTATATTTATGAGGAAATAATATGTTGACCACGATAATTTAAAGGTGTTGTCCAAACAATAATAAAAAAAAATATTTGAAATTATCATGTTTTTATTGTGAAAGCAAGTAACTTGCAAAGCAATATCAGGGCATTTTTTTTAGAGTGACCAAGAAAGTATATTTGTCAATCAGATAAGTAAGTTAGAGCATTCCTTTGCCCGACTGTCTCCAGGAAGGGACATATTAGGATAGGTGCTGAAAGACTTAGACCGGGGTCACCGAGCTTTTTTGCGTAGTTTACTACAATAGTACTACAGTAGTCTACAATAAAGGCTGCGCGTGACCGCAAACTTCAGCGACCTTCATTGTTGTACCCTAGTCACGTCTAATACTTAACATACTAATTTCCGGCGTTGGTCCGCTTTCTACAATGGTACTGTCGTAATTTACAGGGCAAAATCGCTGTGTGACCGCATTTTGTAGTTCTTATAGTAGATTCAACGCATCGTGTCACCAGATGAAAGTTGGGACAGCTTCGATTAGTTTGGGAGAGGAGACACAAAAAGAAAAATATGTGGCCCGTTTCACCTGTTTCATGAACTAAAGATAATCTGGCTTTTTCATGTTGACATCATTTTTACAAAGAGAGTGCAAAGACTTTGTGTTCGCTCACAAGTCAATAACACTAACCTGTTTACTTTGAATACCACTTGAAAGCAAAATACGAATTCAGAATGGTGGAGTAGCTATAAATCCGCTTACGTTGATTTGAATGCTTTCATTATAACAGGATTGATTTTTTTCTGCATCACGAGTTTCAATAGATTAAAGTGGAATTTGTAATTTCCACCCACTGAACCAGCCCCTCATTCAGCCCCTACCTTCAAAAAAAGTACTGGAGTGACACGCTGGTTGAATCTACTATACATGTTACGCAAGAACCATGTTGTTGACCTCGTGCTCGTGTGTCCAGAAATATCTATGACACGATTACAATAATCTCACCGTGTGACCGTGACTCGTCATATATTTATTCCAGTAGACCACAATAAGAATACGCACAACGACGAAATATTGCTCGTGTGACCGCGGTCCTTATAAAGAGAATTAAAAAAAGTAATATGGTCCCGAGCCAGTGGCTTTTCGGGCAGGTTACAGTGAAGGCAGACCAGTGCTGGGTTTGTCAACTGTCAATATCAAGAGATATATGGACCTAATAGCAGTTAAGCCTCAACATTTTAAAAATACACATTAAATACTACAGCCTCCTCCCCCTACTTACCTAAAAAATTGAGATTTTGATATCTCTGAACCGTTAGCCATCTTATCCACTTGTGACCTAATCTTACGTGCAATTCGGCCGTATCTGTAAGTAATTCGCAATTTTTGTATTTTCCGTCCGTTTTATAACTTATCCTCCATCTTCAGATACAGCTCTGGTGTTTCCCCTGCTTAAGCTAAAATGCTGTTGATGTGCATGTTAAGTTTTGTTAGTATGGTAATGTAGGCTATATTTATGTAATGTATGATAATTTCTTGGAAATATTTTGTAATGTCCACAGTTGTATAATGTGTAAAGTGCCGGCTTCCTTATTCAAAATTTGGTCACACGTTGGTCTTCTCTGACACTATCATTCATTGGCCCGGGGCTGCTCCCCTTGGCCATATTACTGGGGGGTGGGTGAATGCATGTGTTTAAATCTTTGGTGGGTTTTGTAAAATATTCCCAATGTGAAGAGTCTGACTTCATTCAACTAAGTTTATGGTCATTATAAATTTGTCCACATGTTAATATTACTTTTGTCATTCAGTGCCCCAGGAGGGGGGGGAGGGGAAGGGATCAACCAGAACAGAGGGGGTTCTACACTGGCTCTCTTACTATATGGAGAGTGGGTGGCCAGTGCTTTAAGATGCGTACTTTTGGTGCATGGGTGTGGTTCAAATCCTGGTGGGGCCACTTGTTTGGATTTATTCCCGGTACTATTTCTTGCATTTTAATCTGTTTAAGACCTATTGATTAAAATCAGAATACTGCTCTCCCTTTGGTCATTTGGAAAAATTGGGGCAGAAACATACTTGCCCTTCAGCGGGATGTTAAAGCTGTCATAATCAGTCCCATGTTAAGCTAAATTGCTAACCAACTGGTAAATAATCCTTGATGTACGCTACTATGCATAACATTCTGTACTCGATGTGCTCACTCCCCTCTGCCCTACACACTGCACCGGGATTTCCAAATTATATGTTGCTCTATTTTTAAAGATAAAGATCAATTTGGAACATTTTACTTTTTTTTTAAACCCAAAATTTTCAGGGGTGTCTATTCTTCCATTATTCGTCCCTGAGGCGGGGGAAATGTTTTGTCTCTATGTTTATTTGGGGAAAAATTTTTGATGCTTGAGAGAAGGAGATTGGAACAATGTTAAATTTTGGGGAAGACTTAGGATGAAAAGGAGGGGGAACAATTCTGATTTTCTGGAAAAATAGACACCCCTGCCTTTGTAAAGATCTATTCTGCAACAGTCCAAAAGTGATCAGTTGTGATTTTGCCCATAACGGTATTCTCCATGCAAAGGCTCTAAAGTGCATGAACTTAAAAGATTCTGGCCTCCAATAAGGTCATATTTTTTTTACCAGTTTTCAAGTTAATGCACCGATGTATACTCCACTTTGCGTCCGCGATGTCGCGGCTTGCGACGGAACTTGACCCCGATGTTTTATTGCCCGGCGAAAGAAATTCTATCGCGCGATGGATTTTTGAGCCTTCGCGGAGAGTTGAATTTTGTTCACTCTCAGCTCTATCCGCGGCCCGCCAAAATGCTCTGATTGGTGTTCAGAACAGTCGGGCGATAGACCCTCATGAAAACCAAGCTGAACTTGCGTCTTAAAATCTCCCTATCAGCCCGCTAATCAACAACATACTCCTCCAATGAAATTCTCATTAAAAGGCCAATTATTAAAAGCTGTGGGATGTCTGCGAAAAATTCCCGAGTAGTATGATCACATCAGGCAGATTATTTTTAAGGATATCGTAAAGAATGTTTTGTCTGGATGTGGGGTTAGTACGAAATCTTCTGTTCTGAGCTCCTCTCCTACATGTGCCATTATAGCCAACCCCGTGTATAACGGGGTGTACAAATGTAGGTAGGTAAGTATCATGACACTGGGCATAAACATTATGAATGATACAAGTCCATGTAAATCCGGAAGATGTGCGAAATAAATGTAAAACATACAAAAAGTCCAGAACTTCCAAAATTCAAAATGTTATTGGCAAGATCAGTCCTATATTACTTGATCAGCAGGCCTGGCTAACAAATTTTAATATAACTTTGACCTAATCGTAAATAATGTCGCTCGTCTATTCTAGTATGCTAGATTTCATTCGGAACTCCAACACTATATCGCCAAATACAGAACGGTATGTAGATAATTCTCTAATTGTTTATCAAAATTGTCAACTAGCAAAATTAGTTGTCAATTAAAAACTACAGCAAACAAAACCTCCTCGAGATGAGACAATTATGCTAGGAGCATACATGACTTTTATAGCGCGGTATTGCGATGTAGAATTTCATCGCGGATCGCGTGATGAAGCAGAAAGTGAGTATACATCGGGCATTTATCAGAGTACCTATTAAAGTCTACAAGCTCTGTTCGCCATTGCCTATACTCAGAATGAGGAATTTATGCCTCTCCTGGAAATGCTATTTTGCAAGGAACTGTGTTGGTGTGATTCAACCGTTTTGACAGCTTGCTTAGAGAATCAAAGCAAACAATCTCAACCTCACCAGCTTACTGATAAGCAGACCCGAGGCCAGCTACACAAACTCGGGTTAAAATGATCACTCCTTCCCGGTTTTCCCAAATCTTAAGACTTGCAAACCCAATTTATTAATTTTCCCTAACTCTGAAGACGACTTGTAGCCTACTAAACCCTCTTGCCAATCCATTTTAATTTAAAAGCTGGTGTTTTCTTCTGACTTTCTCAACCCATAAGACCCTACAAAAATTCTAGCTTTGTAAAACTGAAGGTGAGACTGTCGGCTTTTGTTGAGTGATATAGGACGGGGAATTTGAAACTCATGTTTGGACTTTTAGTTTTGATCAGTGACCAGGTACTTAATTGTGTTAATGCAAGATCAGGTTGCTATTACTGTAACTCAAGTATGCCCATGTTAATTAATCTTTTATTGAATAGGTATCTTCAGACCCCCCCCCCCCCAAAGAAAATGAAACAAATATATAATAGAATTCCGGTTCTCGGCTTCGCTATTCTGGAGGGGGTTGGGGTTTGGTTTGGTTCCTTGCGGAACCTTATTCGGGCGTCTTTTGCGATGGCAGGGGGGGGTGGTGGCTTTTAGTGAATGACAGTTAAATGCGATCGATTGCGCCGGTAGAGCGGCTCTAATTTTTGTCATGTAGGGACTGTGCTGCCCGATTTCCGAACTTGGGTGCCTGAGAACTTAATTTGTGCCCAAGGTAGGGTCTTAGGAACTGTAAATTTTGTTGAAATTTTGCCGATTGGGAGCCGAAATTTGGCTAAAGTTGAGCTTTGAGGCAAAAGTTTACCAAAAGGAGCCTTATTGAACTGAATTTGTACTTCAACCGGGGTCTCGGGACACAGATCTATTAAAGAATTGTAACATTTTACAATATTTTTCGGGCATTCTGCCAACAAAATAGGTAAGTTACAGTATACTCTAAAAGTTAATTTAATTAAAATCTTGGAAATATGTTATTCGGGGTGAGTTATTAAAGCTTGGGAATATGTAGGGGTAAAAAAAGCACGGATGACCACACCAACCTAGCAAACCTGCCTGTAATTTAGACATCTTTTAAATTAAATTAGACTTTTACGGTAGGGCTTTGTTTAGTTGGTAAATGAATGCTGCGTATAATACTGTAAAATTTACACAAGTACATGCAAGATAAATGACGACAAAGCAAAGTAACATTTCTGTACTTCTATAGTTTACATTCTTACCCCGCCAATGGAATTTTTACACACATTAGTGGATGTGGGTGGGGGGGCTCCTGGAGCCCTACATCAGAAAATGGCATTTTCCCATTGAAAAAAAAAAAAAAAAAAAAAAAAAGAAAAAAAAAAAAAAAAAAAAAAAAAAAAAAAAAAAAAAAAAAAAAAAAAAAAAAAAAGAAAAAAAAAAGAGAAAAAAAAGAGGAAAAAAAAAAAAAAAAACAAAAAAAAAAAGAAAAAAAAAAAAAAAAAAAAAAAAAAAAAAAAAAAAAAAAAAAAAAAAAAAAAAAAAAAAAAAAAAAAAAAAGGAAAAAAAAAAAAAAAAACAACAAAGTTTTTTTTAAAAAAAAAAAAAACAAAGGAGGGGGGAAAAAAAAAAAAAAAAATAAAAAAAAAAAGAAAAAAAAAAACAAAAAAAAAAAAAAAAAAAAAAAAACAAAAAAAAAAAAAAAAAAAAAAAAAAGGAATTCGGCTAACTCTGCACAGGCAATATTTTTTGCTCTAAGACATTACTATTGAGTGAAAGAAAAAAATAAAAATATGTGTATCGGTTTAGAATTAGGGAGTGGTCCAATTTGGCTGAAAAGTAGCCATTTTTGCCGCTTTCTCCACAGTGTTGCACTATACAGTTTAAACAATGGCATTTAGTGATTAAAGGCACTATCAGTGATCCCCCGAAAGAGTCAAACATATTTGAAATTCGCAGGATAGCTTAAAAGGCAAATACTTGAGTATGTACAATTCTCAAATATCTTTTCCAATTGAAAAATGGACATAACAGAAGAAAAAGCAGGGTTCAAAGAAACGAACTCCATTCAATTACGTGTTTGTAGTAAAGTGTCCGTGCGCGTGCGACCGTAATGACTAAATATCAATTTTTGGCCTTATTACGTTGCTTTCGGTCGTATCACTTGCAGGGTTATGTTAGGACACCCGAACTTGTCCCAACATTGGGGAAACATCAATAGTTGATGAGTTTTTTTTCGATTTTCTGATTTATCAAAAAAAATCACTGATAGGGCCTTTAGATAGACCAAATTATTATATAAACAATAATTGTGTACTGGATACTTTTTA
Source organism: Ophioderma brevispina (assembly GCA_023653785.1). NCBI lineage: Eukaryota > Metazoa > Echinodermata > Ophiuroidea > Amphilepidida > Ophiodermatidae > Ophioderma > Ophioderma brevispina. Next base: position 8,927 of record JAMKCH010004727.1, on the reverse strand, counting down.
GAATTTTTGTGCGTGCCCTTTTATTGTGTTCATGCATAGACTAACAGCAAAAACAATATGATAAATAATTTGTAAATAATGCAGTATACATTCTAATTCCTATACATTAGATCCACGCATAGCTTTTAGAGTTACCACTTTCTATTGGCATCAAATTGAAGTACCAACATTGCAATATGAAGTCACTACTGACGTCATAATAAAGAAAGTATGAAAATAGGATGGTCCATTGATATTTCGCATTTACTGACTCAAAACAAACTTGGTTTTTGTGAACTTAAAAGGCTAATATCGCAAAATCTACCAAAAATCTCAGTTATAGCTTAATTCTCCAGCTCACAATTTTCAATTTACACGGACATGGTCATCCAAATACCTAACATAAGCTAATGTCATGTTTAAGATATCAAATTGGGCTCATTTTATTTTCTAATTACAACATTTTCTTGGTTAAAACTAACTTTGTCCACAGCAAAAGTAATTATTTATTTTTTTCTATTAGTTAGCACGAAGGCCTAAACCTTGTCAATTAGATCCGGCATGCAATAAACAACATAGCACGGAAGCTCTTTTGAGTGCTTTAAGTGCCCATAATTGGAGAGGAAAAGGATTTAATATGCATTTAACCATAATCACACAACACAGTATTAAGGTATCAAATTGCGTGTACACATCGTTATTTCACCCACTGTTACCCAATGTTATTTGGCATAACTTGAAACACAATGTATTTGGGATATTAGTGATTAATCGATTCTTTCCACCGTGGCCACAATTACATGAATGAGGTGCTCACTTGGAGATTAATCGTGCGATCATTGTTCACTATTCCCATAACGCAGTATAGGTATTTTAAGACTGTCATCATGTACATAGAAGTGATTAACCAAGCTTTAAAACTGATACCCGCGTTATTGGACAATTTGACATGATGTATTATGGGATAGTAATCGGCTGCTTCCACCGTGGACTGCTTGCGCAAACGAGCTATGACGTAAGATTGCGCTTTTTTGCATTTAACTTTCGGGGGTCGCAACGGCGACAACCCAAGCAAAAATGTCTTCTTCAAAATAACATCATACGTATTCTACATTACAAATATCCCTATATTACCCTATTTTAATATCACGGGTTTTATATAATATATTTTACAACAGTGGAAGAAGTCAAAACCTAAAAAAAGTATGCCTAGATGCCACCATTTCACTAATTTAAAACTTACACCCCTTGCACCCAAGTTAGGAAGCCGAAACAGGAATAATCTAGCCACTTGAAGTGGTATAAACCACATCTCGAAATATGTAACACTCGGAGCGCAAACAACTTAGCAGATTTTATTCCTTCTTCAAAACACTTCTCTGCTACAAGGATCTCGCGAAAATCACTTAAGAATTCCAATGTTTGAAAACATTTTTTGTCCGATTTCCAATTATATTGCGTATTGATTCAAATCTTATACCTTCTCCTTCTACCTCCGTTTCTATCATCCCTACAAAGTCCTGGCAATCTACGTGGTCGAATCTAACAAAATAAGTTAAGTAACCAAAATGCTACCCTATATAAGACAACTCGCACGACGACGAAAGCAAATGAGGGGCGTCCCGCCCTCATAAAAAGAATTGTTGACCCTGGATTGATTTAGCATTGAAATTATTTATGAACATAATGCTTTTTCTGCAGAAAATGGGAACAATATTATAAATTTTTTAGGATGCTCAACTTTTGGCTCAGATCTCTCCTTGATTCACTTTACTTTGTCCGATTTATTGTTGGATAAAATATCGAATCTGAAGTATTTGCCACTGTTTATATCTTGAAATCAAATGAACACTTCAAGTTTACAGAAAACTGTGGATTGACGTCAGGAAGGGCATCTGGTCAATAATCTTTTTGCCTGATAAATCCCCACAGCAGTATTGGCTGAGTGTGAGGGTGTATCTGGCCACCCCGGGGTTAGCGTTGGACAAAACCTTGATTTAAAACTTTGGTTTAACCTACTTAACTACGCATAACCAATCAGATTTGCTGGTAGTGCCTGTAGGGTTTAACCACGGGGCACTACACCTATGATACATTCTGCCTGATGCTCATGACAGACACAAAATAATAGCCCTTCAAATGAGTAACCAATCAAAATAGTGCTTCTATATCTCTGTGTCAATCATACCACCATTCCTACAGTATCTCGAGTTGCGCATTACATGATATTACTTTTCCAAGTAACCAAGTAAAATAGTTCCCTTAATGCCGATGGATAGGCATGTAGTGCCCAGGGTTAAGAGTACACGCAATTAGTTACATTGTGTAAAAAAAAACAATAACTTAACAGTTTTGGCTGAGGTTTTGTTTAAAGGTGCAACGAGAGATTTCAAATACCAGGTGTCCCGAAAAAAATGTGAACATTCTGATTTGGCACTGATGTAAAGCTTTAATATCAAAATATCCCCCTCTGTGAAAGTATTAAGCTGATAATTGTTTCTTTTGGGTACAAAAATTGTACGAAATTGCTAATTTCATATAGGAGCAACTACAAAATCAGCCATGTTTCTATTGAAATATTACGCATATCCAATCCCCCTTTGTTTTCATATTTAGTTATTTCTGTAACCAATCAAAGGTAGGGAAGCTATTGAGAGCATCTTAATTCTATGAATCACTACATTCACATAAAATATTGATGATTTGAAATCTCTTGTGTACCTTTAAATCTAAATCGTTTCAAATGTCAAGTGTGTTTCAACTGTATTCTTCTTGTCATTTGATACATTTTGCACTTTCTTGTTATTTTTTCTGCAGTCTGTCCATTGACAAGATATGAGTATCATATAACTAATTTGCATTTATGTTTGCGCATCTGCTTTCCTTTCTTGTTTTATTTTTCCAACAGTTTCCGATTGCCAAAATCGAAAAAAGGGGGGGTTGGTGTGGGGGGGTGGGTTGGGTTGGTGGGACCCACCCCCCCCCCCCCCCCCCCCCAACCCCCCCCCCCCCCCCCCCCCCCCCCACACCCCACCCCCCAGCCACCCCCCCCCCCCCCCCCTTCTTTTTTCCCCCCCCCGCCCCCCCCCCCCCCCCCCCCACCCCCCCCCCCCCCCCCCCCCCCCCCCCCCCACCCCCCACCCCCCCCCCCCCTTACCCGCCCCCCCACCCCCCCCCCCCCCCCCCCCCCCCCCCCCCGCCACCCCCCCTAAAAAAATACCCCCCCCCACCCCCCCCCCCCCCCCCCCCCCCACCCCCCCTCCCCCCCCGCCCCCCCCACCCCCCCCCCCCCCCCACGCCCCCCACCCCACTCCCCCCCCCCCCCCCCCCCCCCCCCCCCCCCCCCCCCCCCCCCCCCCACCCCCCCCCCACCCCCTCCCCCACCCCCCCCCCCCACCTCCCCCCCCCCCGCCCCCCCCCCCCCCCCCCCCCCCCCCCCCCGTCCCCACCCCTCCCCAACTTCCCGCAAAACCCCACCCAACACACACCACCCCCCTCCCCCCGCCCCCCCGCCCGCGTGCTCCCCACCGCCGGCCCCCCCCCCCCCCCACCCCCCCCCCCCCCCCTCACCACCCCACCCCTCCCACCACCCGCCCCCCCCGCACCGCCCACCCTCTCTCCACCGACCCCCTCCGGCCTCGACACCCCCCGCGCCCCGTCTCTAGAGCGCGGCAAGGTCGCGCTCCTTCCAGCTTCATACGAAGTGCTAGAAAACGTGACCAATACGCAATGTCCGTCAGTACCCAACCGCATTAAGGCAATCACATTCAGTGATTACCGATTAATTGAAGGATTCTATGACAAATGCAAAGAGACATCAATGAAAAGAAATGTGGGGATTCCAGACCATGCAGATGATAGGTAATAAACAATAATAGTGAAAGGCAAGATAAGAACAATTATTAGTTTCTCTTCCCCACCCCATCATTTTTTGCTGCACAATCAAAAGTTTTTTTTTGTACAAAAAAAAATAATAAGACAAATTTTGATAGATTTTCGCTGCAGTACCTTTCCTAGTCTTCATTTTCAGCTAGTTTTGCAGGTATTTAGCACATTTTAATATGAATAATGAACATGTGTGAAAATTTGTGGCCGATAATACACTAGTTTGATTGTCTTGGGGGGGGGGGGGGATTCGGAAAAGGCCCAAAAAAAATGCCTGCATCTTCATTTTTGAAAAAGTGAACGTCAAAAACTAATAATTTTTTGTTTTACTTGGACTAATATTACAACATGCTTAAAGGTCCTTGGTCTGAATCGCAATAGCCGCGTCCCCAGACCCCCAATTTACTGGAAAGTTGTAAAATTTGGTATCAAAGAAAGGTACTTGTTTCTCATTTACCCTTGAATCTTAGGGCTAAAGGATGTTTGGTTTAGATGTTTATGAGCGAAATATGCCCCCATTTTGGTCGACCAATTTATGTTCACAGTACTCTATGAGATTGTAAAAAAATCACGATTTTCGCTCTCACCTCAAAACGGGTTGAAATATCAGCGTGAACCTTTACAGATGGGGTTTTTGGAGTGAAGTACAATCTATCAAGATGAAACTTCATATCCTTAAAGCGGGCCATCCCCCTTTAAAAACATCAAAAATCAGATTTTTGTATGTCTGTACAAGTACAGGTATCCTAAGATATCTCTTAAAAATTATAATACCAAAAGCACCAAATAAGGACAGAATCGGATATTTTAGTCATAACTGTCCGTACGGACCATCCTACAACACATAATTAATGGAGATTCTTAAGTCTTTGAACACTGCTGTTTTTTCCCTTTTCTGCCAATTTTTCAGTTGGAAACTCCTTATTAGAATTTCACAGACTTGTTCCTTCATTTTTCCAAAGTGACAGGACGGAGATTTTTTTTAGGAGACAATTTTCTCTCAAATTTCCACTGGATCGTGTATGTAAGACAACCTACTGAGAACGTGTTCGCAGGTTTTTGTACAACAAGTACAAAAGAAAACCGCAAACCTTGTTTGAACTGGTCCTGCTATCCTAATCGTCCCTATATGAAACCATGCTTTTTGATTTTCTGTCGTGCAACGGCAGAAAATACTAACTCATCATATATTACATAAAGACCGCGTATTGGGCTTATTCACTTCGGTGTGATCTAAAACCTTGGGTAACATTCCAATATGTAAAAACCTGGGTTCGAACAAAATTGGGGGCGCTTCATTCCTCATGTCTCTTTAGCTACGCCTACAAATTTCAAATATTTTTGTATCTTGGGTTGATCACTGATAGTGTCTTTAATCAGGGGTTGAGGTTTTATATGTAGGATGCGTATTACATATTAGATGGCACCTACCACGTGGTGTTATCACAATTTTTTAACCTGGCAAATGCCATTAATAATTCATAACCTGTCCAAAAAGTATACAGCACATGACATCATCAGGTTCTATCACCTTGCCAATGAGGAGTCATTGCCAATTAGGTTTTGGAATATAAAGCAAATAATGAATTTTCGTTCTCCCGTGTAGAAGTCCGTCCCGTCTGCCGTCCTTCCCGTCCGTCCATCGCAATTTTTTTTTTTCACAAAAAATGTTTTTTTTTTTTTTTTTTTTTTTTTTTTTTAAAATTTTAAAATTTTTTTAAATTTTTGTTTTTTTTTTTTTTTTTATTTTTTTTTTTTTTTTTTTTTTTAACAAGGGGAAACGGATTGGACGGGTAGAAGATAAGGAGGCAGAAGACGGGTGTGAGATTGAGAAGAAAAGGGTGTAAATCAGCGGCGTGATGGGTGACTAGGGGGGTAGGTCAGAAAGACGTGGGAGCTCACAGGGGTGATAGTGCGTCCGGGAGCTGAATAAAGAGACATGAGAGTTATAGAAGTGGGGCCGGGTTAGGAATTGTATATGAGATCCGGAAGGCAGACGAGAGCTAGTGGGTAAGTTTTGCGCCTCCCTTATTGTTGTTTTTTTTTTTTTTTTTTTTTTTAAAAAAAAATTTTAAAAAATTATCACATAGGCCCTCCATGACAATTAGTTGTTGTGGCAAAAAAAATCGATAAAAGAAGGTAGCGATCTAAACCGATGAGCACATAAGTTGATGAACCAAACATGCAATTCATACTTAATTCGTGGTTGGGATGATGTATTGCAAGTGAACACACTTACATGCTGAAAACATAATGGTTACTAGGTACGGCACTCAAAGCCGCCATGAAATGCCAATTAAATATATTAATGTCCTGTGGAACTGGAATGCAATTATTACCATTACTTCATGCTAACATTTCTCAGTAACCTTTTGAATAGTGAGGTTGTGGTAGACTGTATAAGAGTTGATCAGTTTTTTCCCAGAGTGGATTTTGGGAAAGTTGCTTGCAGTCTGTTATGCATAAGTAAAATTGTCTTCAGGCATTAGGTCAAAAATATATACACATGAAGGGGGTAAGTGTGAATGATTAGACAAAATGCAAGCCTAAAGGCAAAATTACAGCTACTAAGAGAAATGAAATGACACCAGGATTTGAACTGGTGGACTCCTCCCCCAGTTCATTTAGGTATCTCAGAGTTTTATTGTGTTGTCTAAAAATGAAAAGAGGGACACATTTAGGGATTGCATTGGTAGAGTTCGTCTTTCTGGGTGGTTGTATCTGTTGTGGACAAAAATGTTGACCCAGATGTAAACCCTAAACATAACGGCATGGTATTCACATATGTCAATAATTTTTCATGACACTTGGTACAATGGTCCATGGGTAGTGCTACACATGTTGGTGACTCATGTGAAACTTGGTGGACCGTATGGACCTTTGTCACCATTCCAAAAGGCAATGACAGAGGACAAATGTGTTCGGAAATGCTCTTTACATGTGTTATTTATTGCAATTTTAATATGCTCCAATAAAGATTTTGCATAAAAAGGTAAATCACATCCAGACATAATGTGGACCATTGGGGATTGTGTTTTTTTTCAGGACCACTGCCAACTTCAAAAGGATAGCAATATGTAAGACATGAAATTACAAGAACGAAACAAGCAACAAAAAGGCCTTCAAACTGTAGTTGAAAGTAAATATAGTCTTTAAAATTTCACCCAGCACCAAGGAACAAATCATCAGATAACCTTCTTTCTAGTGTGATCCTGATCTTCAGTCTCCTGTGTGTTGTAATGTCTGGTACTCAATAATGTTGACTGTATATGCACCAAGATACAAGCTCAGAACTAGATTGTACCGTGTGCACAATAATGAGTGAATGTCTGAGAAATGGAACAAAAACAACATTTTCTTGGGTATTGATTTGAAAGGAAAGAGCTTATGTCTCAGGAAAAAGGTAACAGTTTCACTCTAGGTCTCCAAAAAGCCAGAAAGCTGAGAAGAAAAATCCCAATTGCATCACAGTGGGCCTAATTAAGTTGTTATGTTATGAATTAAGATGTGGATCTGAGGGAGTTTAGAGTTCAAATAGAAAATTCCAACAGTTCAGTGGTCCAGATGACATAAAAAAACTTTTTGGTAAGTTGAGACCATGAGGATTATGAAATGCCCCTTAAATTTAAGCTTTATGAGAACTCTGGATTAAAGAGCATTTGGAATGGGAGAGTGTTAAGTTAATAAGTGATCTAGATCAGAGAAACCAAAGTGATAAAACATTTGCTTTCGCTCACAAGCAAGGCCGAACCATTCAGGTGTTGAGAAGAAGGTGTGACGCCGTTGAATGACGATTGCAAGAAGCAGAATACGAGTCGCAGAGCTGTCCGCTAACGGACTACCACATAGAGACGGGGCTCTACTTTGCCTGCAACGATTGAACGAGAAAGATCTGTGAAAAGCAGCAAGGCAGGGTCAGGGAGAGTATACAAGTGTCTGTTGAAAACATAAGTTTGATGAGGACATGGAGGATGAAGTAAGTTCATTGCTGGTTTTTCTATCTTAGGGGGGATAGTTCATCTATACTTTGATTACCCACCAAATAGGCGGGAATTATCGGTTGTTATGTGCCGCTGTGTAAAATTACCCAAATGTACTCGAGCGTTGCACAGAACCGCGACGCCCGCATCAATATACACACTGAGTCTCTGCGTTGTCTTGCGCCGACATTATTCCATACCAGTTCGCACTGTCATGAGGCCTGCTATTGGTGTAATCAAAGTATATATAATACCGGTGGATTTGTCTGGTGTCTGTCGTCTGACAGCGTCTATTTTTCAGAGACTGAGGGTCGCACGTTCTGAAAACTTGGTGGGTGGGTGCCCCGTGACTGTCGAAGTCCTAGTTTGTATTGGTTTAATGGGTCAAAGGTCAACAAGGGGTCATTTAAGGTCAAAGAAGGTCAAAGGGGGTTGTTGTAGACATGGAATGAAACGTGGGGGGCAGGTTCATTTAAGGGCAAAGAAGGTCCACAATGGGGTTGGTGTAATGGACATGAAACGTGGTGAGGTCGTCGATGTTGATGCCGAACATTGTAAAGGTCACGACTAAGGGTGTCAGGGGTCATTCAAGCCAGCAGATGATTCGCGAAATACAGTGATCACAAAATAGTTTGTAATTAAAATACTGAACACAATTTTTATCCCTAAGTAGTGACAGGTTTTTTGTACAGAATAAGATAGGCACATCACAATGGATTATTTGGGATTGATCAAATTCACCCTCTGGGGCACACCTATCTAGACTTGTCCTGTGTTGGATGGATAAAATATCATTTTTAAAGGTAAGTAAGGTGATGAGGCTACAGATCATAAAATGCCTCTTTATTTTTCAAGAGAGAGAGGAGGGAGAGAGAGCAAGGAACGACGAAATGCCTTGGGCTTTGGCTTATTTATTGTACAGCAACCAAAAATTCTCAATATTCATGCCAAAGAGACCTTAAGATAATAAATTACGTGATCAGTAGAGGTTGTAGTGTGGTTTTATATTGAAAAAGGATGTTTGGTAAATAATTTAATTGCAGTTTAATGACCTGAATTTATTGCAGGTCTTGGAACAATACT
>JAMKCH010004726.1:0-34348 GCA_023653785.1 Ophioderma brevispina | reverse complement strand
AATTTCAACGAACCCCTTTTCATATGTCCTCAGCAATTCATCGCGTATATTACATGATGCTATAATATGGCTTCTCTCCCTTTTTTTCTCACTCAGGTCAAAATACATCCAAACCGGAAGCACGATATGGCTACGATTGCGTAGAAAAGTTTAAGTATGTGTACAAGCCTGCAGAATGCATTGCCAACGTGACATCAATATATGACACTAGAAAATTTCAAGACCATGATACATTTTGCAAAGTAAGTTACCTAATGTGTGACTTCTAGTATTTGGAACAATCTGCCTTTTGTCAGATGGCAAAATGTTGTTAAATGTGTATGTTCTGTATTCCTAGAACCTTCATTTTAATAAAAAAATCGGTTAATTATGATGGTGTGTAGTGATGTTATGAGCGGATTTTTGTATCACGGTGTCCCATGGGTCACAGTGTAGTAAATTCTGTCCCTTCGCGAACAGATTGGCCGATTTACTTCATGAGCGTGACCCCTCCTCATCGTGGTCTTATCCAGTCCGACTTCGGGATTTCGCCTGGTCAGTAGATGATGACAACAAGGAGAGGGTCACGACATGACTTAAAAAGTAGGCCCCCTCGTCTCGTTCACAAGAGGCTCCTTTCTTGCGTACCAGATGACCTCGGATATGTCACACTTCCATGTTGTCCTCTTTCCTCAAGACCTTTGGCATTGTCCCAATCTATACATGGTTACATTGTACTGCATGGTCAGCAAAAGCCGACCTTCCTCTGTTCACCAACCGATTGTTTTCTATATAGTAAATTCATCGTCATAAACCATAGGCCATGTCAAATAGGAAAGGGGTATTTAACGGGATAAATTTGTAAATGTTCATTCCGTGTTAAGATGTGTGCCAAGTTCCTCTAGTCCTAGGATTAAAAAAGTCTTTGGTTTTTTTTAACACCGTACTAGTCTTAAATAGGGGGAAACATTTAGAATGTACTTCTCAAAATGAGTTGAAATTCTTCATGCTCTTGAAGATTATGTCATCGTATTTTGTGTTTACTTTTGTAGTCATAATTAAGGGGGAAATCCTGGTAGCCCCACAGGTCTATGAGGATCAGCATTGGCTAAAAAGTAAACCAAATTTTAAATCCGGTTTTGGGGGCCGTTAACGAGGGTTGGCCGTATCACCTCCCCACTACGCCACTGGCCCTTACCCCTCCTTCCTTCACCCGATTCAATTCATCCTCCATCCTCAATCCAACCCTCCGACTCTCCTCCTCCACTTTCGTCTTCAAGTCTTCTTTGGACATCATCTCCTCCTCAATGCTCCCACCTCACCATCTTCCTCAACACATGTTCATACCAACGTACACTATCGCCTTCGCCAACCGGTCCATCGCTTCTTCCAAACCAACATCTACATCAAGTCCTCCGGTCTACCTCCTTCCATCACTTCAGACTACACTCGCTCTCTATCTAGCTCTCTCTCTCTCTCTCTCCTGTCCTCCTCAGAATCCCCCATATCATTTTCACTTGGACACATCTCTCATCAACATCATCAGTGATCTCACACAGGTATTAATCCACCATACCTTTTATCTTCAAAGGAAACCTTTTCCTGGCAACAACTTCCACATTCCCCTAAACTCACCATCCATACCTCCCTCTAGCTGTCACAGCCACTCCCCCCCCCCCCGTTAACCTTGTCCCCCAGTCCACGTGAACGCCTTCACCTTTCCACCTCATCGCACAACTTTTCCTCCTGTTCCACCATCCCTCCAGCCCTCTCGCATCTCCCACACAGAACCCGCTCGCCAAACTTGGGGTCACTCTCTTCATATTGTGCATCTCCCATGATCCATTTCCCGCATTTTCTCACACCACACTGAATTGGGTTGTGACAATTAACGACCCTGGGTCACTAGTGACCCTGATGACTTCATCAGACTTGTACAGAACAAACTGCATAATGGTAGGACCTTCGCACGAACACGCCAGAATGTGGGCACATACACGAATCCACGATCACACAACCTTGATGCCCCGGTTGTTCAGATTCCATGTAAAGCCTCTCGGTGGCTTAAAAGAGGGGGAGCCTCCCCACCCCCAATAATTTCGTCGGTTGAGATGAGCCCATCGGTTCACTTGAAAAATTCAGGTCATGGCGCTTGCAGGCAAGGGGGTTGAAGCCCATTCAAAACCAGTCGTCCGTGCTGGGCCTGACATTTTGAATATTGCACGGAATAATTATTAGTTTGGGTGCTTGTATATGTCAATTCGATACAAACAATCCGGCAAAAATATCAGTTGTTGGATGTTGGGTGCCATTGGGTGGTTAAATTTTGTCCTACCCATGGCCACACAACGAATGAAATGACACGTCAGTGGTCTTGATTTAAATAACCGCCTCAATGAATAACATATTTTTTCACCTAAGGCGCGCATTGTATTATGGGAAAAAAAGTATCTGAGCACAATGATCCAGGTGCACTATTATTACACCTGGCCACACTCTAACACATACATCAATTTGTATCACTACCGATATGACATCAAAGCGGACACGACTATTGTGGAAGAAGCGGAGGCATCCATTGCTTTCTATAGTTGGTACTCTATGTTTTCTTTGTGGTCGGCAAAACATGCGAGACGATGATTTCTAAAGATGACGTAACGCTTTTACCTCTCTATCTATATAGAACCTCTTTGCTTGCAGGTCGGATTGCCGGCAAAGTATAGATGAGGCAATGAACAAAGCACTGCCCTGCGTGAGCACCTGCAGGGCTTGTGCTTTTAAAGTTCGCACTCAATCAGGCATGATAAGGCTATTGAATGCTGTAACTATATGGGCATTTCCTTCGCAACTCTAACATATCAGTAGACCAGGTGCTAACTTGTGTTTGGTAAACATTGGTTTCACCGACTCATCTATAGGTTCAATGTTCAACGTTGACAAGTACATTACAAAATCGTGCCAGAATTAGTTTTTGCTTTAAAATAATTTTGCGATTCGCTCTCGCTCTTTCCCTCGTTCGCTCGCTCCATTTAGGTGGAATGGACTAAAGTGAACGGCCTCTACACCGTTTTTGAACGCAATTGCCAGGCAGACCTGTCATCATGGTGTAAAATACGTGGGGTTATGGTCCTTATGGGAGGAAACATGTCGCTATTGCTGTAACAGCAATGGATGCAACACCTATAGCAGAGCAGGTTCAATCTCCAAAACACCAAGGTTACATAATGGAATGCTTACAGTCATACTCTGGATTCTTTTAAAAATAATATCACATTAGTAACTAAATTTGTACAAATAATTTGTATCTTAACAAACTTTGCTTTCCGCAGCGGTAAAGCGTATGTATGTGTATATGTGTGTTATGGGAGCAATTTTAAATACCGGGATCAGACAATAGTGGGATTAGTTTATATGTGTAAGTAATATATAACAATTACAATTACAAAATTATAGAAAGCGATAAGGATAATAAAAGGTAATCATGATACACATACCCCATGTGCTGAGTGTATAATTACCCTTGTATTGGTGATTGTGCGCAAAAGATGATGGAATACATGCTCGTGGAAAGAAATTCAGCACATGGAGATCAGTGCAAGATGATTACATACATTACGATAAATAAGGATATATACGGGTATCATGAAGCTAGGAATGAGCAAACGTAGAAAATATTAATGTCAAGAAAACAAATCAGTGACAATATCAGCAAAGCAAGGAGGTATGATAAGCTATGATAGTTACGAGGTTTAAAACACCAGGCGTATTCAAATGCAGATGCGGTAATGCATTGAGAGCGCCCATGCACAGCTGTGTTCAGAAATGTGTCCGCATAAGTTCAAAGTCCACTCGATCGATAGCGGTCACATTCCTGAACAGCAGCTGGGCATGGGCGTTCTCACTGCATCACCGAATCTGTATCGTCCGGTTTTCTAAACCTCGGGAGTATCACAAGGAATGTACACAATACACTGTTAGCAAAGAGTAATCACGTTTTTCAAGGTATCTAAAAGTAATTATTAAACAATCATGGAAGCGCACAATGAAAATACAGAGCATATAGGTTGTATAAACCAAAAAGGAACATGTTTATGAAAGCACAAAGCAATATTATGCTGCATAAAAATGTATAACCCTGAATACTGGGAGTATGGTAACAACACGTTGATACTTGATAGTATAAAATAGATACAGGGAACAATAGAAACCATCAATATCATGTTAGTAAGTGAACTCTAGCTATTAAAGATGCTGTAATAAAAGTTAACTTCGGAAAGAAATTTCTCCTCAAGGCAGGCGTGTTGCAAAGACTCCGTGTGCTGAGTGTATTGATAATCACCCTGGATGATTATGTGCTGGGGATTAAGGTGCAAAAGCAAAAACATGAGCTCAGCACATAGAGATAGTGTATAGATGCAGGGCATATCAATAAAACGCAACAAACTTCTCCCCAATTTTTGTAGTAATTGTGTAAAATTACATCAAAATAATTAATGCCATCTTAAAGCCACATATCTCCTCTTTCCAACGATAGGTAATTTGTTCGTGCGCGGTCATGGGTAACCGAGTAATCATTGTTTTTGCACAATGGGACAAAGTGAGCTTGGGACCAAGTTTCAAGTAATGCTAACACAAATCCTATTCAATTTCCCTCTCTTTTCAATTCAGTCGTGCAAATTAATGGGATTTGGAAAGAGGGGATTTGTGGCTTTAAGATGGCACTAGTTAATTTTGGAATAATTTTACACAATTACCACAAAAATTGGGAAGACGGTTTGTTGCGTTTTTATTGATAGCCCGGCCCTGTACATTGAATTGAAGGAGGTAGAGCATAATAAATACATTGCATTGAGGGAGGTTAATGGCAGATGCAATGCAAAATTTGATTATTATAATACTATGATGATAATGCACTAAAAGTAATCTTAAACAATATTTCATGAGAATATGCTATCGGTCGTAGATAGTAGGTGAATAAAATCATATTCTATCTACGTGAATACATACAGTATCATACAGTATCTTTGTTTAACAAGGTATCTAGACCAGATGGATATTAGACCAGATGGATATTAGACCAGATGGATATTAGACCAGATGGATATTAGACCAGATGGATATTAGACCAGATGGATATTAGACCAGATGGATATTAGACCAGATGGATATTAGACCAGATGGATATTAGACCAGATGGATATTAGACCAGATGGATATTAGACCAGATGGATATTAGACCAGATGGATATTAGACCAGATGGATATTAGACCAGATGGATATTAGACCAGATGGATATTAGACCAGATGGATATTAGACCAGATGGATATTAGACCAGATGGATATTAGACCAGATGGATATTAGACCAGATGGATATTAGACCAGATGGATATTAGACCAGATGGATATTAGACCAGATGGATATTAGACCAGATGGATATTAGACCAGATGGATATTAGACCAGATGGATATTAGACCAGATGGATATTAGACCAGATGGATATTAGACCAGATGGATATTAGACCAGATGGATATTAGACCAGATGGATATTAGACCAGATGGATATTAGACCAGATGGATATTAGACCAGATGGATATTAGACCAGATGGATATTAGACCAGATGGATATTAGACCAGATGGATATTAGACCAGATGGATATTAGACCAGATGGATATTAGACCAGATGGATATTAGACCAGATGGATATTAGACCAGATGGATATTAGACCAGATGGATATTAGACCAGATGGATATTAGACCAGATGGATATTAGACCAGATGGATATTAGACCAGATGGATATTAGACCAGATGGATATTAGACCAGATGGATATTAGACCAGATGGATATTAGACCAGATGGATATTAGACCAGATGGATATTAGACCAGATGGATATTAGACCAGATGGATATTAGACCAGATGGATATTAGACCAGATGGATATTAGACCAGATGGATATTAGACCAGATGGATATTAGACCAGATGGATATTAGACCAGATGGATATTAGACCAGATGGATATTAGACCAGATGGATATTAGACCAGATGGATATTAGACCAGATGGATATTAGACCAGATGGATATTAGACCAGATGGATATTAGACCAGATGGATATTAGACCAGATGGATATTAGACCAGATGGATATTAGACCAGATGGATATTAGACCAGATGGATATTAGACCAGATGGATATTAGACCAGATGGATATTAGACCAGATGGATATTAGACCAGATGGATATTAGACCAGATGGATATTAGACCAGATGGATATTAGACCAGATGGATATTAGACCAGATGGATATTAGACCAGATGGATATTAGACCAGATGGATATTAGACCAGATGGATATTAGACCAGATGGATATTAGACCAGATGGATATTAGACCAGATGGATATTAGACCAGATGGATATTAGACCAGATGGATATTAGACCAGATGGATATTAGACCAGATGGATATTAGACCAGATGGATATTAGACCAGATGGATATTAGACCAGATGGATATTAGACCAGATGGATATTAGACCAGATGGATATTAGACCAGATGGATATTAGACCAGATGGATATTAGACCAGATGGATATTAGACCAGATGGATATTAGACCAGATGGATATTAGACCAGATGGATATTAGACCAGATGGATATTAGACCAGATGGATATTAGACCAGATGGATATTAGACCAGATGGATATTAGACCAGATGGATATTAGACCAGATGGATATTAGACCAGATGGATATTAGACCAGATGGATATTAGACCAGATGGATATTAGACCAGATGGATATTAGACCAGATGGATATTAGACCAGATGGATATTAGACCAGATGGATATTAGACCAGATGGATATTAGACCAGATGGATATTAGACCAGATGGATATTAGACCAGATGGATATTAGACCAGATGGATATTAGACCAGATGGATATTAGACCAGATGGATATTAGACCAGATGGATATTAGACCAGATGGATATTAGACCAGATGGATATTAGACCAGATGGATATTAGACCAGATGGATATTAGACCAGATGGATATTAGACCAGATGGATATTAGACCAGATGGATATTAGACCAGATGGATATTAGACCAGATGGATATTAGACCAGATGGATATTAGACCAGATGGATATTAGACCAGATGGATATTAGACCAGATGGATATTAGACCAGATGGATATTAGACCAGATGGATATTAGACCAGATGGATATTAGACCAGATGGATATTAGACCAGATGGATATTAGACCAGATGGATATTAGACCAGATGGATATTAGACCAGATGGATATTAGACCAGATGGATATTAGACCAGATGGATATTAGACCAGATGGATATTAGACCAGATGGATATTAGACCAGATGGATATTAGACCAGATGGATATTAGACCAGATGGATATTAGACCAGATGGATATTAGACCAGATGGATATTAGACCAGATGGATATTAGACCAGATGGATATTAGACCAGATGGATATTAGACCAGATGGATATTAGACCAGATGGATATTAGACCAGATGGATATTAGACCAGATGGATATTAGACCAGATGGATATTAGACCAGATGGATATTAGACCAGCTGGGTATTAGACCAACTGGGTGTTAGACCAGATATTAGACAATTGGTATTAGACCAAATGGACTAAAGAATAATGCGGATATTAGTTAGATTAATTAGACCACATCGAATATAATCGATATGAGTTTTAGGTCAGATGAATATCACAGGGGTTCGTTTACATAGACGGATCGATAATTTATTCAAAAATTATAACTAAGTCGAAGACAAGCATTTAACTTGTATTATATGAAAGAGAATTGTCACAGAATTACTTGTGGGCTGAACAATTTGAAGAAAATATTTGTCCATGGTTTCAAAATGCAACAAAACTAGCAAATTAATGAAAATTTGGCTGAAAATCCAAGATGGCGGCCGTGAAGCTATTGTTTTTAGGTGCTTACAAAAATAGTCATCACAAGAATATTAAGAGGAAGACAAGCCATCGACATGATTTATATGAAAGATAATTGGATATGGATTATTTTAAGACTAAAACAATTCAAGAAATAATTCATCTTTGGTTTTGAAATCCACAAAATCTAGGAAAATTGGTCAAAAATGGCTGATATGCAATAAAATGATCAGGGCCGAACCCATATGGCTATTAGACTAAATGGTTATTACACTAAATCGTTATTAGACAAATTGGTATTACACCAATTGAAGTAAGACAAAATGGACATTACACCAAGTGGGAAAAGACCAAATGGCAAGTCCCCCCGCCCCCCCCCCCCCACACACACACATGGGACCGTCCGAATACACTCCCCGTAGGTCCTACGAGATAAAAAGAAATCAAAACGAATCTGAATTCATTTTCAACTACGATCAAAATGTGCTCCATTGTACCTAAAATGAACTTGTTTATCATACCCTATCAGAGCCTGATATATAATATGACAATTGTCTGCAAAAAGAGCCTTTTGGGGATAAAAAGCAACCGCGTGAAGTCCATAAAGTAATTTTAATATCTTTTTAAATCCCATAGTGGTTCATTTATGTTCACTGGCTGGAATATATTTTGACCAAGAATTGTCAAAAGTGAAGTTAGAGTGTTCTTTTGCAATTTCCATTGGCCGCCTTGAAAGTTTTAGAGGCAAAGTGAGTGGGACTTACCATGAATTGTTTCAATATTTTTTGCCTTCCATAATGTGGTACCATTGATACAGGGGAGAAAAGACATTTATCACGATCCCTAATCCCTAGGGGGGGGGGTTTGGTGGTCTTATACATGAGTAGCATAGTACATAAGTGTTCTTCGGGATTTCACGACCCTGCAGAGAAATGTCATATTTAACAACTGTGCAGACGTTCAGGCTTTTAATCGTGGATTTACGATTCGGCTTCGTTAAAAAGGTCCATGTACCAACCCGATTCCTTCATAGTGTTTGATACATATCGTCAGATTGTAGACTGCCAGGTGCACTCTCTGCATGTTCTATAAATCAAGATTCAGAGAAGAAATAATATAAAATGACTAGTCGTCTTTATCCCACGCCACTAAAATCATAAGTGGAATAGTGAAATGAACTGAATGACGTCACAATAATTATGGTGCCGGACGCCTCTAGTAAAGAGTATAGTGCGTCACCTGTGAATGATGGATTAAACAAACTGATTTTGAATGTGATAATCAGAAACCATGCAGATCATGAGTGAATCTCTTAATGTGGTCCTTGTGTAACATTTCATTTAGTGCCCGGGGGGATTCCATAGTACCCAACATTTGATTTTTTTTGCGTTTCTCGGTTACGCAATCAAATTTTCAAGGAGTTTTTTGCTAATTGTCTGATTTATGAATACGGTTCTCCTGATAATAAAAAAAATTCAATCCGCCACGGCTTCATTAGAATAATTAGGTTGGGTCCCTATCCCCGGGCACTAACGGAAGTGAAAAAATCAAGATATTTTACCAATTAAAAAATTAAAGTAATTAAATCTTGGGATTTATTTGCTTAGATATATACCTTAATAATTAATAATACTTTTAAAAATCAAATAACCTTTTATATGCTGATAGCATCAATTTTCATTTTGTCATGACGTGCTCTTAACTGTGTAAGTCTATGGGTAAACCAAGGTGATTTTGAAATTTCTGAGAAAAATACAAGATGGTATAAATTTGGCTATATTTTGCAATGTTATTTTAATTGATTATTCTAGAGTAGCTATAATGATTTTGGTTCAAAACCTTATATTGCAGTTGCTAAGGATGGAAATGTGCGAACCACTCTTTTTCGGAGAGTGACAATTTCAATTGGCCATAGGTCATAGGTCAAAGTTCGAATTTTCATTTTTATTGTGGGTATGTGGTTCTTACGTGACCCCCATTTACTTGTGTTAGTGTCATGATCAAACTCCCATGGGAAATTACAATTACAATTTGATATTAACGCTTTTACAAAAATGAACAAAGCGTATACAAAATGCCTCAAAACAATACAACACAAGAGCAAACCAATTAAACATTAGGATATAAGTGAGTTTTGAGAGTAGATGTGAATGTGGTGATTGTACCTGATGACCTAATAGAACGTGGAAGTTGATTCCAGAGTTGCGGTGCACAATTTTTGAATGATTTGTCCCCAGCAGATGTGTGAGTTCTATGACATATGAGACGGGTGCTGTCTGTGTATAAGCGAAGAAAATGTGAGTCTGCTGAAGGTGTGTTGAGAATGAGCATGTCAGCCAGATATGATGGAGCCAGATCATTCAGTGATTTGTAAATAATTAACAGAAGTTTGAAAAGAATCCTTTCTTTGACTGGTAACCAGTGCAGTTCACGAATTAAGGGAGATGTATGATCCCGCCTATTTGCTTGAAAAATCAGTCTATCAGCACGATTTTGTATTTTTTGAAGTCTTTGCATGTCCTTTGATGTGATTCCATACAAGAATGAGTTCGAATAGTCCAGGCGTGATGTGATGAGCGATCTGATGGCATGATGGCGTGTATCCTTGTCAATATAATTACGGATTCTCCCTCAGTTGCGAATTAGTTTATCGGCAAAGTGAAGTGACATGACCAGTCATCGTCATATGTGAGTCAAAATACCGAGGTTTTTCACTTTCTGGCTAGGCATGATTTTATAGTACCACAGATGTTGAGAGATATGCCCTCAAGGAGTTTAAGAGTGTGCTTAGATCCGGCAATAAATAGTTCAGTTTTCGACTCATTTAGTTTCAGTTTGTTTTCATTCATCCACACTTTGATATTTTCAATGCACTTTGTTAATTTGAATATTGCTACAGCAGTGTCACCGGGAACTCTGGGGTTAAATGAGGTGTATATTTGTGTGTCATCAGCATATATATGATGTTTGAGTCCATATTTTTGAATTTTGCCAATAGGGTAAGTATATTTTGTGAACAACCCCGGAACCCCATAAAGCATTTTGTGCTCATCAGACTCCATTCCAGATATTAAGACACGGTTTGAACGATCTTGTAAATAGGATGCTATCCAATTGAGAGCAGTACCAGTGATGTTAAAATCAGTGGCCAGTCTTTTGAGCATGATGGAATAGTCTATGGTGTCAAAAGCTGAACTTAAGTCCAGCATCACTAAAATAGTAGCATTTTGATCATCCATAGCACTCATAATACATAGTCAATATCTCAGTGAAAGTAGGCACAATAACATCAGAACATGATTTTAACATCCACGTTGGCAAACATCAAGTGTGCAAGATTTGTTTGGAAGTTGTTTGATAATATCACTAACTACATCCTCACTAACTGAAGTGAAAGTGGACATGTTACTACACTGATCAGAAACAAGATTAACACTATTAGCAAGATCTACACCAATACCATCAAGTTCGTTTTACTTTCAAAGAAAGTTGCAAACAAATTGCTCAGCTCTTTTGCTGATTCATGAGCTGGAAGCAATTTGGCACCACTATTCAGTAATTTAACAAGAATTGATACATTTCTTTAGCACTAGCAGACTCTAACTCAGACTTGTAATAATGAGCCTTTGCTTGTTTGATCAGATTATTCACAACAGTATGCTGACCAGAGAAGGCAGTACGGTTCTCTTGAGTAGGGTGCTTTCTCCATTCCCTTTCTTGACGCGCCTCATGGATTGCACTACTGTACCATGGGGTAGCTGGACGCACGGTCTTGTGTTAGTGTCATGATCAAACTCCCATGGGAAAGTGGTTATCTGGGTTGGGTCCCTAGGAATCCCCCCCGGGCACTAACGGAAGTTTTTTTAGCTTGGGCACTTAAGTGTTAAAATTTCTTTCAAATTGATATTCATTTTTAGTGTGGAATCCATGTCAACCATCAGAAGACAGATATTATGGTCATTCTGGTAGCGTTACATGGGTTTGAAGGTTTCGAAAGAATAGTTTAAAATATTTTTTTTTAAATACAGCATTCATCGAACGCCGTCACGGTTTGTGAATGCGGACAAAGATCACAAGAGGTCAGCAATATCACATGAGGTCACCAACATGTGGGTTCCGGTTACTGTCCAAGGGCCATTAATATATCCAAGTGTCATGAAAATGGCAACTCTGAAATTCTGAATTGACTAGCGCATGTCGACATGCCAATAACCTCAAGCTCAGGAATTACAATGCCGTGACTTAGGTCTCGCGCGAGAAACCAGTCCATACACACGGGTGCGCACGCGGACCTAGCCCGTGCGCGCATATTTCATTTGCGAACATTAAGATGCATGTATTATTATTTACCATTCATTTTTAAATGGAAGTAGATTCCAAACCTATTTTAGGTATTTTTTAAAATATCGACATAATTCGTTAATGAAACATTTATTTTAATTATCTTTTTACTTGATAGTAGCATCAAAGCATGTATGCATAAAATGACCCGGTGTGGCAGGCGATACAGTCCTCCTGGCTCACAGTCTGCGAACAATGGTGAACAATAGGGCAATCGATTCAGTTGACTCTTCACGCAACATTAGTTTTTTTACGCGTTATTCCTTTGTCGTCTATGGAGCCCGGACTATGATACCTGCCGGATTAGTTTCACACCTGCACTAAGTGAGAGGGCATTGACCCAACAGGAAGCAAAATGAATTCCTGAATGTTTCTACAAACAAAATGGTGTCCCCTTTTAAAAATGGCGACCACCTTATGTACTTGTAGATGAAGAATTAAAGGTTTGTTGACGTCAATGATGTGCCTAATATAGACCATAGTGAAGTAATTGCCATAGCCCTGGACATTCTCATGGCAGGACACTAACGTGAAACAACACACGGCAAAGTTGAGAGTCATTTTGGTGGCCTACACTCAGAAGAAGTATTCGATCTTGTAAGACTTGTCACACCTGTCAAATGTTGGGCAAGCCCAATCAGAAATTCCTACGCTTGCTTTCTTGGCTATCAATACCAGCATTTGATGAGGCCATTTAGCAAGGGTCATAATAGATTGTGTAGGAGCAAGTCAGGTAATATTACTGACCACTCTTGTGGTGCCCCCACAAGATTTTCCTGAGATATCAAGGGCAGCAGGATATTGTAAAAAAAAGCTATCCAAAGGGTTTTCACACTGTTTATGCCTTTTCAAAATCAATCCAGTCTCATCAAGGATCAAATTTCATGTCAGCTTGTTCCAACCAGTGATGGACTGTTTTCTTTTGAATTTCCCCTACAGTTCTTCTTCAGCAGATACCACCCAAGAATCCCAGGGTGGTGGGGTGGTGGGGCTAGAGAGTTAAATCACCAAACACTTAACAAAGATCAAAAAACATATTGCTTTGAATTTGAAGGGATTGGAAGGAGGTATCATCTCCGTCATTTGCAACACCAGGGCGACTGTATAAGAAATCAGTATGATCGGGTCCATTTGAGTTTGAATTTGGAGGACATGGAAGAGGGGGGCATTGCAACGAACTAAAAGAAACGAATTTCTCCTTATTGATTGTCTTGCCCAACCGTAATCAAAGGCTGCCAAAGATGCCATGATGATGATGGGATAATGTTCTATTTCAGGTTTACAGGACATACTACACAGTGGGTCCAAAAGGTTCAAAACCTTTTGGTCTTCAAAAGTAAGTGGATTATCGATACATTTTCACAATATTTATTACTTCATAATCTACATTATGTTGTTAGAACCTGGTGAAAACGGGGCGCTGCAAAACAAAGCTCAAAAATAACAAAAAATAACAAAATGGCGGGCCGTGTGGAGAAAAAATAGTCAAAATCCTTTGCGTCACAAGTAAGTCACGAGGCTTTCATGCTTTTCTTGTCAGTCACTTAAACATCAATTCTGAAATCTGTAGCTTCTTGTGTTTAGCTCTACAAATTAGGCAATTTTACAACTGCTGAAGAAGTTTTTTATCACTGAAAGAATTTATCGGGACTGGTAGTGTGAAGGCAGTTCTGGTTTGAATGGCCGAATCAATTGTCCAAATACACGGATTCCTCCTCTACACAGACAGAAATTTGAAAATAATTTTAGAATTCCTTAATTCTTACCCTTGTGACCTATACCTCGATTCATCTGATAGCGGAACCCCGTACCATCTTTGGTGCGGAATAAAAAATTCAATGAGGCGCAGGATTCTGTTAATCCATGTTATTGTGAAGGCCTGGAAATACACTATAAGTCGTTTCCCATAGATGAATGAAATTGTATTGAGTAGCGGGTGAGTGAGTTAAAAAGATTTCCAGGAAGAAGCGGTCCCCATTTTTCTCGAACCCCCGTTTTTTAATATTTGGAATGCTTACCAATGTCGTTAATAAGCCGATACACGCCGTTCTTTTGAAATAAGAGATGTTTAGTAGTTCCCTGTCGTGCTAGACAGAAGTCAAGCACGTTTGTCTATTGGGGAACGATACGAAGCAGGCAAGTTCAAAACAAGGTTGCGGTTTTCTTTTGCACCTTTTGTCCAATAAACTTCGAAACGTTCTCGGTGGTGGTCTACAACCGATCCAGTGAAATTTGAGAGAAATTTGTATCCTAGAAAAAATCTCCTCCTGTCACTTAAATGACCGGAGTGTCCTCCAAGATAATCCCGGTGTGGCACGGTTGCATTTGAATTCGTTCTTTTTCCTCCCGGTAGAAGCCTCTCCGACTTATGGGAATAGTTTCCAAACCAAACCCAGGAGGAAGAACGTATCAACGCGAATCGAATATAGTAATAAATACAAGTCCCATACGGGATACATCGTTTAAATGTTTTGAGTGTATCATGTTTGATAATAATTTGGTGACCCGGTGAACAGAGTGCCATAGCCCTTACATGTGCGCGTTTTTTTAACTTTTTTTCTGTGGATGCATCCATTTTAGTTATTTCATCTTTGTTTTTTCAACGCACGCCGTTTTCACTTGGGTTCCTCATTCAATTAGCAAAATGAACTAAACGCATCAAAATAGATTACGTACACAATGCACACTGCACAACTCACAAACCGATTTAGGCATTTTGACATTGGTCGATCATGGGTATTTTAATGGCCCATTTACGATCTCGCTCTCGTTCATTAATTCATTTTTTTTGCACGTGGTTGTATTAAATTAAAGGGGCATTGACACATTTTGCAATTTGCATCAGGGCGCCCTCATTTTTGGCAAACGTAAGGATGTTTGCATGGATTGCATATTGCTTTTACATTTGTTAACCCTCGCCTCACCCTACAGCGTGTATCAATAAAAACGCAGGATTTTAAACCGATTTTTCCTGACACAATAATACAACTATTGTGTCTATTTTCATAAGGATTTGATTGTCCGATTCAATGACGGTCAGTTATGTACGATGTAAGTATGCATTAAAGACATTTAAACCAAAACAAATCTTTGTTTAAAACAACTGATGATAAGTTTCACTTACATTTAATACCTGGACTATTGTTGTTTCGACGAATCATGGAGGTCGTTTCTGATATCAAATCAAGTAAACGAAACTTGCAAATGAATTGAAATCAAGTTTTGGACATGATTGCACTTTGAGTTAGACATTAGAGTGGATCAGAAGTTCAAACACTTACATGGAAAAACTATGATCACAATAATCCAGTCCGTTGTTTTAACAGTCTGTCTTATATTAATACATTTTCCAGTTAAAACAATTTACACTGCTTTCTTCATAATTAACTCATTGCAATTTACAAGCCCAATCTTACCACACCCTGTCCTCCTTTGTGAGACTCTCACCTCTACTGAATTTCACAGCTGTAATTTCACCAGCTTTGAATTTATAACCCTTCTTCAATTAACAGTATCTCTGGACAGGAGTGTCGAAATGAAATGGGATGAAATTAAAACATAATGAAGAGAAGGAAATTTACTTTTAAAAGAATGCTAACATTATGATGAACAGATGTGGTTTATATTTGTAATATCTTTGTTTCCAATCTTGCGTTTTTATTGATACGGGTTGTATAAGACAGTGTCTCTGTGAGTAAAATAAAACAGGTAATTTTGTAATAAAATCACTCCGGAGTGTGTTATTCCAATGGCTTAGAGTTGCACCACTGACTCGCAGGAAAATACAAATCAGAGTTGTCTAAATTCCTCTGTAAACCCTTTAGACTGGTTCATTGCTTTTTTATTTATGTTATCATCACCTATAAGTTGCATTATTGTTCAAGTTCCAATCTATTTCCATTTCAGCTCTTTTACGGAATTTTGTATATTGCTGGAAATGTGCTGTTTTCATTTGATATCATTTATTATCAAAGTTTGCTTTAAAGTGGGTTATAATCGTGTTATTATTTTTCAAATTATGTCAGTGAGAAAATACGTATGAATTATATTACTGTACATAAGAATGTTAGGATTTTAAAGGTGAATTCGTGATTCCAGCACATTCTGTTTAATTCATTGTTCACTAGATATCCTTGAGAAAAGCTTATTCACAAAATTTGAGTTGATTCCGATCTTGCTGTTTTGTGTTATGAGCAATTGCTTGTTTCCCACGGTCCCAGAGGCCACGGTGCTGCAATTTATGTCAGTTTACGTACAGAAAATTCAAAATTGCGAATTTCTTACAGATGCAACCGAATTTGCACATAATATTAAGTACACTACAAAGGCTAGCGGTTCAGATTTCTCCAAGCACATTCTTTCGTTTATGGTTTCTTTTGTTTTTGCGACAAAGATCAGTTCTGATATTGAAAAGGTTAGTTTCAATAATTAGAAATTCCTAGATCTTGCCTCATTCTTCTTTACTGCGCTGCTCTGGTTTTTGCCATGGTTTCATGTTTGTGTATTAAACATTATTAATGTTCATGATTCATAAAATATTGTTATAAAATGTTTGATAAATGACACAATCATACAGGGAAGTAATGATATTTATTATTATTGCAACAAAATTGTTTAAAAATGTCATTGCGGTTTGCCCCAGTCTTGTAAATTATGATTACGTTTAAGATTCGGTGGGTGCTTACCTTGGGCTCCATATGCTAATTGATCGTGGTTTTCTCCATTTAATAGGTTTTGATGTGGCTTCTTCTTCTAATTCTTCTTTCTTCATTTCGTGTCTGGTTTTTTTGCTCTTGAACCTAAACGATTATATCCAATTCGATTACGTTTATACAAAAACAAAGTTAGAACATCACTGTACAAAGGCTCATGAGCGCATTAAACTGTCAATATACCACTCTCCACATAGCATTTGAACATTAATGACATTTGGCTTACGAAGCTGACTTTGTCCGTAGGATGTGGATTATTATTTGTTATAATTTTTATTATAAAATTTGCTTCAAATGTATATTACTTAACATGTACAGGTTTGGGGCTAACAACTTCGTTTTTAACCTCGTCCCGGGTTACTTGTTTCTAAGGTTATTCATGTTGGTGTACCAAAACGCGTATTAGGGTCATTTCTGTGATCAAGGCGATGCACGCGCGTACAGTGTTTCGAAATCTGCTTGTTAGTGTCGCAGTACAATGCAACGTCCATTGAAAACTCCCTATAGTGCAACGTGGCTTTGTTGTTTTGCGTCTTTAGGGCGTTATCTAATCCTAACCATTTTACAAACGTTTTTTTAGGCTGAGTACTTATCTGTCTCTACAGGGAAAATGGCCTGTGATTCTATGCAATTTATGCATTTTCGGGGGTGCTGTCATCGTGTGTCGATATTTCACCAGGGAGCTGGTCAACCCTTGCAATTTCCATGCTTGGCAGACTGTCAATACCTAGATACCTTCTGAGAACAACTGACATTTAAGGTACCAGTCGCACGATAGTGAAGAAATGAGAGTTTCCTGACGGTGCGTTTGTACATGGTAGTATAGGCAGTTTAATTAGAGGTGTGCAACCTTCAATGTGTACCTTGGAATGACGCTATTTTGCTATCTGGCCGGCTGAACGGTGATGTGGAACAGGTTGGACTTCAATTTGATCTACTCTTCATTGGGATACTGTTGTAAAATCTTTACATCCTAAGTAAGGTGGCTCGTTATTTGTATTGAGGTTAATTTGTGAAGTAGCTTTTTCTTTATTGGAATATAATCACTGCATATTTGCGTCGATTCAAAGGCATACAAACCAATTAGACATGTTGGTAACTGCTAAATGTAAGAAACCACTGACATCTACACATGGATAGCGGGCTGGTGTACCGTTAAATAGTCGCCGATTGAAAAAACAGGAAGTTGCATTTTGCCCTGCGCCATATGGCTTGACTTTATTGTTAAAGTTAAAGGAATTTTGTATAACAATAGAACATGTGCACTAGCAGGTGTATGCATTATTTCCCGCAATATTGCGAAGGACAAAAAGCAACTTCCTGTTGTTTCAATCGCCGACTCAGACCCGCTATCCAGGTGTAGAGGTGAGTGTAACAAACGCACATGTATGCAAATTAGCGCTATTAGAGACTAGTACAGTCTTGTACATAGGCTTGTTGTTTATTCCGTTGTTGTCTCGCATCAAGACTAGCTGTGAATTCTTATATTCAACAACTACCGACATGTTAGATACTCAAAAGGAAAATTACTTTGTTTTGACAATCATCATGGGACAAACTATAGATATGACGTAGCAATGGCCGCGAGATGGCCGAAACGTCACTATGGCCGTGAGATTATCGTTAACATGGATGCAGCCATCAGTTCCCGATTTCATTTTTGTATTCTAATTAGCTAATTAATTTATTGTAATATCATCAATGTTGAGAATCGTTTCAACATAAATTATCACATATGTAAATTAAAAATTAGCGTGTTATGTCCCTTTAAGAAATAAAGTTATCATCTGCATAAGAATTTATAGTAATAGTAACATTATCAATTGATATACCAGTAATACTTTCTTCTGTTTTTATAGCAAGGCTTAAAATTTCTGCACGGAGTATAAATGGATACGCACTTAACGGACAGCCTTGTCTTACACCACGATAGAGGTTAAAAATTGTGATGCATTACCGTTATTTATCACACATGCTTTGATTTCATGGTAACGTTTTAACTCACTGGATAAGATCTTTGCCAAAATTAAAATTTTGAAAATAAAAGGCCATTCTAAAGTATCAAAGGCATTTTCGAAGTCGATCATAGCCAGTAAGCCAGGTTCATCATTTGTAGTGCCAAACGTATGTTTTCACCTATATACCGTAATTTATTTGGATTTTTGTATTTCTTTGGAATAGGTTTTATAATTCCCCTTTGCCGATCCATTGAGAGCTTTCCCCTGTTGAAATGAGTATCGACAAGGAGCTGACCGATATCGGAAAGAAAAATATGTACCATTCTGCAGGCAATCCATCTGTTCCTGGACTTTTATTATTGGCCATTGATTTCAGAGGCTCTAAATATTCTTCAATCGTTATTAACCCTTCGCAATTTTCTTTTTGGTCAGTATTAAGCTTGGGGCACCCGACGATGAGAGATGTCCTTTATATTAAAAGGTGGCAGGTTAGATGACGTATACAGTTTTGAGTAGAAGGTTTTTGCTCCGTTTAAAATTTGTTTTTCTAGATTCACAAAATAACGGGAATTCTTTTCGCCAATTTCCGTTAAGTATGTGCGTGGTCCTATTATACATCCTTTGGTTTTTTTCAGAGTATATATTTTCAAGTTTTGTTCCGCTGCTAGTTCATTAGTAGGGTCTTTTGTATATTTATTTTCCAGAACATTTAACTCATTATAAACGTTCTTTTTTTCTTGCCCCACAAGATATCTTGGGACTATCTTGCCCCACAGCATGGCTGCCTATTGCATAGTCTATAGTCTAGTTTAAGTGTTAAACTAATGTCGACTTCTAATTTAGGTTTTTTATGGCCGCCACAGCATGGACAGAAATTTGGCGTTGCTAGCGTCGATTTTGAATTATAATCTAGGATCCCGATGCTAATTACCAAACCCTTCGTTTATGACAAATATACAATTTGGAGCGTTACCATTCACCGGTATAGCTTGCTAGACAATTACTAACAACTATGCCAAAATCTTGAATTTTAGAATCGGGGGTGCTCTTTGAAAATGTGCTTTACTGCTTTAAGGATTTTCTCAATTTCCCCCAGTTTGAAGAAGATCTGGGACGCATAACATTGGGGTTGCCGTAACGAAGTCAGGATAGAGAAAAAGAACTTCTCAAGAACCTCAATCTCACAGAATTCAAACTCGTAAAATACACCCTCTAGACAAAAAGTATTGCAACATGACGAAAACAACTTTCTCATTTAAAAAAAAATCATTTGTGGCCATGCCGTTCCTGTGTCTGTATTCCTTCCGAGGTGCAATCGGTAAGTTATCGATCGTCAGCTCTTTTATTCCGCCATATTTAGGGAACATGGCAATCAAATCAAATGTTTCTCACATTCTAGGATTCTGGGGAATAACATCTGTTTGAAAAACACAACTTTGGCATCCAATGCGCAATATGTGGTTAAGAACCGATGGTACAATTTGAAATCATTTGTGATTATGAAATCTTTTTTCTGCATGTTGCAATACTTTTGTCTAGTGTGTGTAGAAATCGTTTCAAAGACTCAGCCCTTACGTATTTCCTTTTGCAATCATGTTTGTGCAGATGACGTAAGGGAAAAAAAACTCCCCAAAAAATGGAAGAACTGGAGGAGAACATGAGCAATAAGGAGAAGCTCTGGATAAGAGAGAGTGAACTTTTCAACGGTAATGTGCGCAAGGGGGCATTCCGCGTGCCCCTCCCCACTGTCCCCAGTTCGGGGTGCCAGTCGGGGGAAAAGATCCATTCGGGGCAGTGGCGTAGCCAGCGGGGAATTATGTTCCGTCGCTACATATTCTCGAAAAGCTGTTGTTTTGATGAGTGTAAAATGCATGAACTACAGCAGGCGGAGTTATATTCATTTTATAAATACATGTAAGTTGATATTGACCCAACACAAACACACACACACACACGCACGCACGCACCTTTACTTTCGATGCGACCCCATTTGTCCAGTACATTACACGTCTCCAAAATCCTAGCTACGCCACTGATTGGGTTACGCCCCTGTATTGATCCTGGTTACGCCCCTGTATAAGCTTTACTCCGCTTATTCCTCAATTAGCACAAGGGGAACTCTAGGGGACTTTTTGATATGTTGCTCCTCGCCATGTTAGGAAGCTATCCTGAAAAAAAATGGCTATGGCCATCTTCTGACTACACAGGCCTAAGTTCAGGACTATATTGAATATTTGGCGGGATTTCCCAGTTCTGAGCTGTTGCAGTCATTCATAAAACAGAACGCTACTAAGGCGCAAGAATCTAGTGGAACCAACGAGATATTTGATATCGGGGCTGAACGTGAGCATTGCTATCTTATTCTAGATCCCATTTAGCGTCTGGCAGAACCTCTTTTGTGGGGCGGACTTAACACTTAAGTTGGCCCAGCTTACTAAAACAAACTTCAGTTTAGTGGCCCAAGGGGGGGGGGGTCAGGACGGATTCCAGGGTGGGGGGTTGCCGGGGGTGCCTTGGCACCCCCCACCCCCCCCAGCCGGAATTTTTTGGACGGAAAGTGATGCGGCTTCATTATTTTATTTCCGCTCCATCTTGACATCTGATGACCTCCACTCCCATTTTTCGTTTTTAACATTTGCGTCGGTTGACATAGATTGCAAATTTGGCTTCCCTAAGTTCCCCATCCACCCCAAAAAGTTGCACGAGTCGATCGACGATGTGAAATGAGATACATAAAAGATCAACGTCCAACACTATCTGCTTGGTCTAGAAAATAATATAAGTAGAAATTTAATATGCCTTGAAAACTAATGCTCCAAGTTTCCGCCCGCATCCACACCCGCATCGCTTAAGCGGCACATGGCTGCATTGAATGCGGCCACTACATCAGGACAAAACAATTTGATTTTGCCTTTGCAAAACACAGTTGGTCATGAATTATAAAATAATATGTTACCATGCAAATTTGCAGAGAAAATGTGTTTTGGAAAGTGAAAATTGCAAGGGTTCCGCAAATATTGCCGCCGATTAGATACTTACTATCCATTCACTTTGCATTTATGGTTTAACCATCAACTATTATTTTACTTTTACCATTATCTAAAATGGTTATATCAATTTGCATGGGAAAATGTGTTTTGGACAAAGGCCGTAACATCGCAAGGGGTTCGCTCGGAAGGGGGACACACACTCCCGCCAATCACCTCTCCCACACCCCTCCGACCCAGCTTGATATATACAAACTCTGCATGGGCACTTCATGCTTAATTCAAACAAAACGAACACAGCAAACTAGAGGGGGACGGTGAAACGGCTGAGCATACCATCGATTCCCGTTGGACATGTGACGTCAACGCGGGGCAACGATATAAAGGCACTGCCAGGTCGTATGCGTGCGCCTCTGCAGGGCTTGTGCTTTTAAAATTCGGCGCTCCATAATGCGTGATTAGGCTATTGAATGCTGTGAGATGGGCATATTCGTCGCACCTCAACCAGGGAAGATGAGAAAGCAGGAGGTGGTTCGACTGCTTACTCAAAAGATTAACGTGTTCAACCGCCTATTTCATCTCATCGACTTAAATCTAATCGATTGGACCAACGACTTACGCTACTTGCTGGAGCACATTACATTAAACATGTCATTAAATCCCAGAAACATTCAATCACCCAGTTGTCAATTGGTATTTGCACAGGGTATACACTATGGCTGTGAACCAAGGACAGCGAAACATACCGCCTGCATCAGTTATAAACCAAACTTGACCCAAAATTTTCAAAGTATTTTGGCACTTTGGACACTTTCTGACCACACAAAAAAAGGATGGTTGAGATTGTATTGAAAATGCATTGATCTCATTCATTCATCATCTCATCATGTCACAGGAAAAATAACCGGATATTTGTAAATTTAGGCTTAAAATAATAACATTTTTTTGACCCCCAAAACCTTGAATTCAATGTTTAGCTTACCGAAAAAAAAAAAAAAGGGGCGATTTGCTCTTTCTTCGTTTTTTTTAAAAAGCCATTGATTTCCTCAATTATTCGGACCAACAAAACGATTAAAATAAATAACAATCAGTCAGACCAACCGCGGTAGTGCATTGCCAGCAGAGATCTTTTAGCTGGAAAATTAATTATAAGATATTTTCATGGGAGTGTTTTGTCAATTACTTCTGTTGTTGAAAACTTCCCGAACGGCCAAGCCTGAGGCGTTTTGGTTGAAATTTTTGAACACAAGTACTTCAACGGGGTACAATCCGGTAGTGGCCCTTGAAGTTTCCTATCAATGAGCTCATGAATGAAAGTAATCCTGGGTAATTAGGAATTGCAAAAGTAGAGCCATTCGCCATTCTTTCTCATCTCTCCTGCTCAACATGTCAGTTCTAGACCAGGTGCTAATGTGTTGTAAAACCATTGATGTCCACATCATCTTATAAGCATTAATTTAAATTCTTTGTTTCTATCAAATTTGCATGGGAAATGTGTTTTGGAAAGCTTGATAATGCTTATATCGGTATTTTCAAAAAAGTAAAATAATAGGTTGATGGATTAAGTTTGTTTGAATTAAGAAAAGTTTCTCGAGAGTTTTAGTTACAGGGTGATCAAAAAAAGTACTTGACCTGATTGTGTCTGCCATTTAATATTTTATGTTAAAAATATCGAACATTTGTGGTGGTATCAACTGAAAACTTAGTATAAAAAAAAGTCTGATTTTTTATTCCTGTCAGTAAACGCATATGGTCGATGGTAAGAATTCATTTGGAGGGGTGGTGTTGAGATAAAAAACTTAAAAGTCGTATTAACAGCTGAAATGCTCAAAATTTGGTCAACAGAATATGATTGCTTAACCATTTACATTGATGACAAACATTTTGTTTCGAATATTTGCAAAGGACTTAAACCAGATTCAATTGACTAGATTGTCGTAAAGTGTGAGGACACTCTATCGATTCCTTTGTTTGCGTCGATCAAAGAACGGATAAAAGGTCATGAACATCGAGGTGGGTGAAGAGGAGGATTAGGCCACGTAAATATTGTAGTTGTATGAGTGACCCCCAAAACTCTAAGCTACTTTTTAAATGATTGCGACCAAACTGGTCAAATATTATTTCTGGAACAGGATGAATAATTTAAAACGTTATCAAGATTTTCAAGTATTCCCTGTGACGTAAAAGAACTTTCAATTGGTGTGAAATGACAACTTATTCATATATTTTCATGTTTGAATCTTCAGAGTTTGGTCAGGTTTGTTTGTTTGGAATGTATTTCAGTGCATTTGTTTTGTAATATTTTCTTCGTGAGAGAAAGGGACATTTTTTAATTATGGCCTTAATTTTATACGGTATCGTGACATCGAATTTCTATTATAGTGTGATTGGTATCAACAAGGGGGTGAAACCCATTCAAAACCAGTCGTCAGTGGCTGGGCGCTGACATTTTGAATATTGCACGGGAATTAATTATTAGTTTGGGTGCTTGTATACCACATAATGCAATTTCGATACAAACAATCGCCAACAACCCAAAATATCAGTGGTTGGATGTTGGGTGGCTATTGGGTGGTTACCCCATTGGACACACAACGCATTGATGGAAAGACACAATTCAGTCGTCTTGATTTACAATAAAAAGCCTCAGTGAATACAGCTTTTCACCTAAGGCGCGCATTGCATTATGAGAAAAAAAGAGTATCTGAGCACAATGATCCAGGTACACTATTATTACAACTGGCCACCTCTAACACATACATTAAATTTGTATTCACTACCGATTAGTGTATATGCAAGGCGGCACCCCACCAGTTGTGGAAGAAGCGGAGGCAGACATTTTGCTTTCTATTGTTGGTTACTAGGTACTCTATGTTTTCTTTGTGGTCCGCCAAAAACATGCGAGACGGTGTATTCTAAAGATTACGTAACCGTTTTGCCAGCTCTTCTTAGAGAACATCTTGGGATAAAACCATACAGCCTTTCGAACGGCATGGAATCGTCGACACGCCCCAAAAAAACTTTTTAATGAACTGACAGGAAGAAAAAAATCCTACTATAATATTCTCAATTTGCTGCAAAAATCATTCTCATGCACCCCCCCCCCACCCCGCCCCACCTTTCCCCCCCCCCCCCCCCCCCCCACTCCCACCCCCCCCCACCCGGTAGGTTCTAAGACCGCGCTACAGCTAGTATGAATCAAGGGGTAATCTTCCCCCTATTCACGGCTTCCCATTGAATTGCACGGCCGCCAAAATAAGCAAATGACTCCCCAAAATGATGATAATTGTTATTGGTAACATTTTTGCCAAGATGTGGCATATTTGGTCTACAAAAATAGAGACAATACTTAAACCTCACACGATGTCTGTTTTCATAGGGTATGATTCATCAACTGCTCAAAAAAACTGATACATGTCCCAAGTTATGTATTTGCAAGTGATGGTTATGAGTAATGAGGAGTGAAATGGTAAGTAGTGCATCTATGGTATTAATTGTGACTGAAGGTTTTTTTGATTTTTGCGGGACTACATAGCGTCACATTGATTCTAGTCAATAAAATAGCCCAATTTTCTTTTGGACATGATTTTCCTTCGCTGAACCGCCGTTCATTTTAAGTGAATCCGTGGAAGAGCGCAAAACTGACTAATTGATTCAAAGGACTGTAGCTCGGTCTATACCTAACCGAGGTGAATGATCTTTGCAGCAAATTTAAAGACATGAAAACCTTTTCCCCCCCAAGCTCAGATGATACCACATTATGTTGGATATATTGTTACTTAAAAGTTCAAAATGGCAGCGACACAATCAGGGTCAATCTTTTTGACTCATCCCTGTACAAATATCGAGGAAAAACACTGTATGCTTAATTCAAACAAAACTAATCATCAACTAGAATTTGACTTTTTTAAAAATACTCTATATAAGCATTACACTGTTAGAGTGAACCCTTATCAAGTTGTTTCTATCGAAATTTGCATTGGGAAATGTGTTTGGAAAGTAGATATTGAGAGGGTTCTGCGCTTCGCGCGGGCCCTCCCGCACCCCCCCCCCCCCCCCGACAGCTTGATCTAAGAAACTTGCATGATACACTTTGGCTTATTTCAAACAAAACTTAACCCCATCAACTATATTTACTAATAAAAAAATGATCATACCTATAAGAATTATAAAGTGAACCATTCAGAAATTGCAAATTGTTTTTTTATTCAAAATTGCATGGAAAATGTGTTGTGGGAAAGTAAAGATTGCAAGGTTCTGCGCACAACCCCTCCCTGCAGCCCACCCTGCGCGCTATACTTGCAAGGTGCCATGATTATTACCTAAAATCCCGGCACCAATATATGCAGGGGCCTAGATAAAAACAACTCTGTACAAAACCGCCAAGTGACGGTATGGGACGGATGCTTTTTCTCCCTAGGGTGTAATGTGCAGCTCTGGGCGTTGAATTAATGATGGTTGTGAAATTGTG
Organism: Ophioderma brevispina; assembly: GCA_023653785.1. Taxonomy (NCBI): domain Eukaryota; kingdom Metazoa; phylum Echinodermata; class Ophiuroidea; order Amphilepidida; family Ophiodermatidae; genus Ophioderma; species Ophioderma brevispina. The sequence goes on along the minus strand of JAMKCH010004726.1, from coordinate 7,941 downwards.
TATGTAGTCTATACTTGACACAAGAAGGTGGAGACCAAAAAGCCATAAGCAGTCTGCCTGCTTTGGAAGGCACGTGAAGCTAAGTGGACTGTTTTGGACCCCAACCTCAACAAAACTCATATCGGGGCCGTTAAGTGGTCGCCTAGGAGCTTATTCAGAGCATATGGTCTAACATACTTCAGTCTATAGACTAAAATGAAATATTGAGTTGGCTACTCGAACTCATCTAGGAATAACAATGCCTTTTTTGTTGAAATTTGACCTTTGTTGACATTTCCCCACCCAACGTAGACCCAGGGGAGGACCACGGGGGAATGGATACATGGTTAGTAGGGGCTTGTGCCCTCCGACAATATATATAAGTGTTTGGGTACCTCTAGGCTCCATCTGGAAACAAAAGGTTAGGCAAAATTGTTGACATTTTTGTGTAATTCATCTTTAAATAAATAAAAAATTTCCCCACCCCCCTGTCAGACCCAGGGGAGGGACAGTGGGGAGGAGGGAGGATTACATGGTTCGTAGTGAGCTTGCCCCTTCCTACAATATATCAAGTTTGGGTACTCTCTAGCTCATCTGGAAAAACGTTATGACCCAATTTGTTACCTTTTTTTGTATCCAGACACACACACATACGTACACACATCCATCAGCACCTTGCCATTTCATAAGCTGGATTTTGTTGCACAATCCGTCCAAAAACATGACCAAATGAGTCAACGCCGCCACAAAAAAAAAAAACACGTCCTCAAGTACGCAAAAAATCAAGCCCTAAACCTCTGCCTCCAAAAGCCAACGAAAAAAAAATGCCCGTCACCCGAACTTCCACCCCCCCCCCCCTTGAAGTTCTAATGGTTGCGTCCCTTACGACAGTGATAGCGCTTCCGATCATGGTTTAGGACGCTTGCTACATAATTCTTTATCTTACACTTTGTACTGACCATTTCTCGTCGTTCAAACTTCACGTGCCTCGGCGTTGAAACTGTTACTCCACTGTCTAATCTTGAGATAAACTTATAATACTCGAAGTCCTGATCACAATGTTCCTGAAACAATGAACTCTTCCAGCGCACTTAGATATGAGTGATGCAACATTTTCCCATCAATAGTCTGGTGCCCCCCAACCACGAACCCGGATTGTATCGTCCACAACAATGTTTGTTTGAATGGTTTCATCTTTCAAGGACCTTACTGATTCAGGCTCGCATGATTGCCACTGCAGCACCCTTGAGCATTTTGAAATATCAAATGGCCGCCAAAATGGCCACCACGACACATAGAAGGCCAATATCTCGGCTACCTGTGCTACTATAAGCCGGTTCCTGGTGGCTTTGGCTAGGTTGTAGGGCCAGAATTATTTTCTGTCATATCAACATCTCAAATCCCTTCTTTACATTGAAATCCAAGATGGCCGCCAACTTGGCCCGACACCATGCCCACCGCCACATACAAATAGTTTATATCATCAGCTTCTGTAGCATTTATGAGACTGGTTGTTGTGGTTTGAGTTAAGTTTTTAAGGGCAAAGAAACCTTTGATATTAACCCTTCTGTTTATATGGAAATTAAAAAAAAACGGGGTTTGCTGAAATGTCTATAGAAATCCAACATGGCCGCCCAATCACACTACTATAATAACATATAATATGAAGATCAGGTATTGTCTGGTAGGACTTGTACAGTGGCCATAAGTGAACATGCTCACTAGTGTTCTCACTGTAAATTTAACCGACTCACCTGATTTGTGATTCAATGAGGCAAGGATGACGAATTCCCCACCACCTTTACCCGTTTAGTTCAATGTGTAAAGGTAGAGTTTCAGAGTTTCAAGTCACATGGGAATTTAGCTTTATAAGTTCCAAAGTGAATAATGGCAAACCCCAAATATGAACTATCTTAAAATCTATGCTGAATACTCAAATTAAATGTTGAACGCCAAATTGCACACTCATTCTGCAGGTTCTTCTTTCATCTTCCTCTTTACCACCCTCCACCGCTTCTTCGCACCCACAGTTTGTCCATCTATTTTGGCATTTACCTCCTATTCCACTCCCTACAATAAATAATCTGCATTTGCTGAACACGGAGGATAGCTTTACCACCACCAGTGAATCATTTATGTACTTTAGGAGGTGCTGGTGGAACATCAACTGGTACTGCATCATAGACATACGGGATTTATTTGTTTCGTCTTGATCCATCCTAGGTGGCATGGGATCCAGGAGGGGTGGGTTCTCATCTACTGATTCCTTCCAAATCAATACTTACAAATGGACAACGCTTGACATTCTTTGTGAATGCTCCTGTGGTTAGTGGCAAATCTTTAGGTTTGATGTCTTTTTGCCCACTTTTGCCAACCACGACCATATCGAACGTCACAATGTCTGCAACACATACAGTGCTTAAGTGCCAAGCTTATCAGTTAAACCTTTCAAAAGCACTTTCAACTACCTTTGCTTTGACAGTCCCCCACTGTGAAGCTATGGTATCGCCAACCACACAAAGCAAGAGCTGCGAGCTTTGTGACACTATCTCTACATGATACTTGGCAGTTGCTCCAATGTTATCATGGTAATGCGGGGGCTGGTACCCTCCATCAAAAGATGACAAGTGGGCTACGAGAATTAGAAGTGTAATTTACAATGAACCATCGGTGTCATCACATTCTTTGATGCAACTGATCCCCCGCGAGCAGCCAGCTACGGCCTGTTGGGGCCCCCCCCCCCCCCCAAAACAATGGGGGAAAAAAAAAAAAAAAAAAAAAATTTTTAACTTTAACCTTTAAAGGCCAAATTAAGGGACTCTTCAGACTCCGGCAATGGCTCCCTGAAATACATCCTAGGCAAATTTGATCAAAAGCAGACGTGCATCTTATATTTCGCCCGCTACTATGATCACAGCATCAACACCAACGGAAAACTTGGACATCCTGGGCGGGAGTTAGCTCCGCCGGATATCGAAGGGTGTGCGGGCTGCGGAGCATGGGTTGCCGGGTATCTTATTAGAGCCCCGATTGTCTGACAGGGACCAGTTGATAACTGCCTTAAATCCAGAGAGTTTCTAAGCAACTCCAACCCCTTGAAACAGTCCCTAGGGGAGTTGAGGGTGTTGGCCTTGTGGAGAGTGGGGCTTGCTATCCACCAGTGGCGTCTGTTTGGGTTATTAGAACCTGGTGAGCATCTTCCGCCTCTGGCTGGCTCCTCGTGGGCTGAGTGCAGGTGTCTCGGCAGGTTGGAAACTGTTGCCGGCCGATCTGGGTTTCCTTTGCGGAGGTGGGGCTGCCTGCAATTGCAACTGGACGCTACCTGTAGTTGCGGAGCTACGCCACAGACAACGGACCAACTCTTTGTCTGGCCATTAATGCTGGAGGCACAAATGCCACAGACAAGAATCGTTGCAGAATTCAGTAAAGCAGCCAGACCTTGTACACAACACCCTCATGGCTGGATCGTATTGAAACACTGTGTTTGGACATGATAAGAAGCAGCGCATTAGAGGCAGTACTAGAAGTGGTCGTGCTGGCCTGGAAAGCAAGCAGCATCATGACTCATCCAAATCCCCACTCTCCACGTCAGGTCGACCTTTAATGTTGATACTTGGAACAAAGTTCAGATTATCGACCTAATTTGTCCAAAGCGAAGAGCCTACAATCCTCCAATACCTCAACTATCAACACAGGTGGTAGTGACAAGACCATCTTGATCCCAATGACGACAACAGGGGCTTGTGATACAAAGTTTGCTGATCTCCAAACAAATCTTGGTTGATTTAATCCCCCAAACCACAATTGAACTTAACTTGTTGCCACTTAGGCGACCAGTTGCAACAAAGTAAATCCGTGTGACACGGATGTTTTCATCCTTGCTATTATCCTTGTGTATTGTCATAACTCCACTTTGTCAATTCTTGAGTGGAGGGTTGCACCTCATGATAGACAATTGTTGGGGCAACTTCCAAGAAGCAACTCCAGGGAAGTGCCACAAGCAGCGTCCGAATTAAGGGGAAAAGTGGTGGTTGTTCCACGGACAACCCAGCTTGCAATTTTGGTTGTCCGCTGCAAAACTTTTGGTGTCCGATCGGCTGTCTCGGGTTTTGTGAATTGTGGCGTATCAAAAGTGACCTTTTGGCTGTTGATTTTATGGTTGTCCTGTCGTACAACTGTAGTATCTCTTTGGTTGCCGGCGCTCAATTTGGTTTTCCCGGCGAACGACAACCGCTATTTTCGAACGCTGGCCACAGTGCTCACAGATCATGCTCTCTGGTGCTATAAAAACTGTAAGCTCACATTGGGGATTGGCAAAGCAAACATAGTTAAATATTTTTGAAGGCAATAAACTTGATCAGCTTGGCACTGTTGTTGCCCAGATGGATGGCGTCAGATGCTTACGGAATTTACGAGCGTGCTATGGAAGCAAAGCCAAAGAGACAATGTGCGATGTTTGATATGAACGCGATTGCCCGCAAGGGCAAAAAAGACAAGTACCCAACATCATTAGGAGTAAAGAAGGCCTGGCCACCAACGTACATAAGCATATCACAGAGAATTTCAAGTCGCCCATTTGCAAGTATGGTATTTTGGCAGGCATCATTAAATAAAGACGCACCCCTCTTGGATCCCTGCACCTTGGATAGCTCAACGAAAACCCACAACAGTCCCTTACACACATTATACACTGCAAATTTCGCAGAACGCGTTCAATTGTAAAAAACAAGAGATTTTGAATCTGCAGAACATGGTTTTTATGTGTTTCTGTAAGTGTCCTGCACATCTACAGAACACATCCAGAACACGTAAGACACGTTCTGCAGGTGTTTCAAATCCGTTTACAATTGAGCACGCGTGGTTCTCCGAACCCCTCTTGAACACATGCAGAAACACGGGGTCCCTGACGCGTCATGTGTTCTACAAAAGTTGCAGTGTAGTGCCAAGTGGTGTTCTACCAGCACTTTCCAGAAGTATATTCACTGTGGATGTACAGCTGATCCTCCATGATCCGCACCAAAATGTTCTTCGGCCCAACGGGCCTGCACTATTTTTGTGAGTGTAATAGGATAGGTAATTCCAAATAGATGATAACTGGGCTGCTGAGGAAACGGTGGAGAGGCCTGAAGAAGGAAGAACTGCAAGAATAATTGACCAGTGGTGGTTTCATCCAATATTTGAGTATTCCGCCATAGATTTTAGACATTTTTAAATTGAGGTTTTTGCCATTTTTTTATAAAGTCCGTTCCCAAGGTCACTTGAAACTCTGACCTCTCACACATTGACTATAACGAGAAAGGGTAAATCGTCTTTCCTTGCTCCTTTCCAATCAACAACCCAGATGAGTCGGGGTTGGAATTCACAGTGAGAACACAGCTTTTGAACATGTAAGCCTTACCGTATAAGTCCTATCACTCCTAAGGACAGTGCCCTTCTTCATATATTGTTTTTCTAGAGTATGATCAATTTCTTGTTTGGATTTTATATTGATACTTTCAGCAACACATTCTTTATTTTCCTATATAAACGGAAGGGTTTTTCATCCAGCTAAAGAACAGTAAATTTTTTTCTTTGCCCCAAAATCTACTCTTATAGCTCCCTCCAAAGTGGAGATATGACCTTTTGAATGTTTGTATGAGCATTTTGGCAGGCCATCTTGTATTTTCAATGTAAACGAAGGATTTCAGATTTAGATAATGATATAAATTATTTTATTGACCTTAAAACATAGCCAAAGCCACCAAGACCGACCTTTTAGTAGCCCAAGGAGCTGAGATATGGCCTTATATATGTCTGGCGACAATCTTGGCGGCATCTTGGATATTTCAAATGCTCAAGGGTGCTTGAAGTGGCACCAATGCAGATCTGAATCAGTAGGTCTTGAAAGAGAATAGAAACCATCAAAAAACATTGTTGGGACGATACTTCCAGGTCTAAATAACCAGAAAACTGAATTGGGCACTAGACTTAACTACAGTGGGAAAAGTTTGATGCCATGATAATAATGAAGAGCTTCCGCGCTCCGCGGACGGGGGGATACCCCCTCCCGCGCCGCTACGCGGCGCCGGGGCTGCTACGCAGCCATTACATCACGCAAAATTTAAAATTTATCTTGGCACCCCCCTCCAGTCACGTCTGGATCCGCCCATGGGGGGTGGGTTCCTAGGGACCCCCCCCCACCCAGATAACCACTTTCCCGTGGGGTTTGATCATGATACTAACAAATAACTGGGGGTCACGTAAAGAACCACATACCACAATTAAAAAATGAAAATCCGAGCTTGCCTGGACCTATGGCCAAGTTGAAAATTGTCCCTCTTAGAAAAAGAGTGGTTCGCACATCTCCAGTCCTCATAAACTCCAATATAAGGGTTTTGAACCAAAATAATTCGTTATATCTACTCTAGATAGAATAACCATTAAAATTAATCATTGCAAATATAGCAAATTTATAACCATCTTGTATTTTTCTCAGAAACTTCAAAAATCGCCTTATTTTTCCCATAGACTTACACAGTTAAAGCACGGCCATGGACAAAATTGAAAATGAATAGAGAAGAAGAATAAAACGGGGATGGGAGGGAAGTAGAGGAGTAACTTATGAATGTAAGGACATGCATAAGGCTAGCGAGCACGCGGAAGACAAAGAAAGCACAAGAGGGATGGAATGTAATTTTTGTTAAGTAGTGTAACAATATCTGGAGGTTTTGAAACGTCCGTTAAGTGACACAGGGGGGGGGGGGGGGGGTTCGGGGGTCTTAGGACCAAACCTAATTATTATAATGAAGCATGGGCGGATTTAAATTTTTTTTGTATCAGGAGAAGCGTATTCATCAATCAGGCAATTAGCAAACAAACTCCTTGAACAATTTGATTGCGTAACCGAGAAATCGCAAAAAAATCATTGTTGGGTTACTATGAACCCCACCCCCCGGGCATTTAAGTGTTAAGAGGCCGGAAGTTGCCATAAAAAACAGGACAATTACATTAGTTAAACTTTCCTGGGCTACTTCAAATTTTTAAATTATTTTCTTGCGCTGCAGTAGTATCTTTTCCAAGTGGGTCTATTTAAAAGTAGGCGGAATGTAAACTAACGATATGCTAGAAGCAAAACTATAGTCCGCCGGGAGGCCAAGTCCGGGCTCCATCGCGATTACAAGGAAATAAAGCACCGACACTAATGTTGCTGAAGGGTCGCCTAAATCGAGTGTATTCTTTAACCTTTGTAGGTGGACTGTGAGTCTATAATTACTGGCAAGCTGTTTTGTCATGTTGACGTTGCTACGTTTGTTGTTATTATTATGGAAAACCCAGCAAAAACACTAGAAAATGTACACAAGTGCCTGGCAGAGTAAAAAAAAAGATAAACGCTTATTCGTGGGACAATTACTATGAAATGCAACGGAAAACCAAGCTAGATAATTCAAATCGTAATTTTACCAAATCTACCCTAAGCCCCCAGGCAGGACCCTTTTAAATGAATTTGTGAACGTTTAGTATTACGGCCCTCGTCCTGCGGATGTAACCGCTGCTTACTTTAAAGTATAGTCTGCATCTTCTTTAAAGGGTGAAGTTGACATGATTGTCTGCCGTCAATCCAGGGTTTTTCATCTCTAATTCCAAAAACGTAAACATAACCAATGACCCTTCCCCATGACGGTATCCACAGAAGGTGAGGTTCCCCAAATATAGTGTTATTTTCATTAGTGTGCAGCCAGTCAACTTCTGTTGGTGCCCAGAAGGCGCTTAAAAAAGTAGTAACATTATAAATTCGTTTCAAAATATGATAAAATAACGTTGTTAGAAAATCAAATTCCCGTAATAGGAGTCGATGCCCCAGCAATCGGTCCGAAATATCATTGTATAGCATGTGTCCTGTATCCTGTGATTTGAGTTTGGACCGATGCTGGGGAAAACACTTCTTTACTGACGCGGTCTACCGCGAATTGACAATATTACCAT